>JARYGA010040125.1:0-27928 GCA_030545235.1 Helianthus tuberosus | reverse complement strand
CATCCTCAGGATTTCAGCAGATTCAAATGGAGCCTTCGGACCAGGAGGATACTGCTTTCATGACACCAACAGGTATATATTGCTATACTGCCATGCCTTTCGGTTTGAAAAATGCAGGTGCAACATACCAGAGATTAGTAAACATGATGTTCAAAGATAAGCTGGGGGACACCATGGAGGTATACATTGACGAAATGGTGGTGAAATCTAAAAAGGCTGAGGATCACCTCCAGGATATCAAGGGAGCATTTGATATCCTGGATCAGTATAACATGAAGCTGAATCCTGCTAAGTGCCATTTCGGAGTGGGGGCAGGAAAGTTTCTTGGATATATGGTGACGAAAAGGGGGATAGAGGCAAGCCCGGAGCAGATTAAAGCTATCTTGGATATAAAATCACCCTCGAATATGAAGGATGTTCAATGGTTAACAGGACAAGTAGCAGCATTGAACAGATTTATTTCGAGATCCTCGGAAAAATGCAAGGAATTCTATGATATCCTCAAGAAGAATAAGAAATTTGAATGGGGAGGAAAGCATGAAGCAGCCTTGCAGGATTTGAAGCGATATCTCTCAACTGCACCTCTATTGATGAAGCCTGAAAATGGTGAACCACTATCCCTATACCTCGCTGTATCAGGGAATGCTGTAAGTGCCGTTCTTATAAAAGACCATCAAGGTCAGCAATATCCTGTTTATTATGTTGTTAGATGCTGAAACTAGGTATTCTCATTTAGAAAAAATGATATTAGCTCTAGTCATGGCATCGACAAAGCTTAGACATTATTTTGAGACACATAGGATCCATCTTAAAACGAATTATCCTGTCAAAAATGTGCTTAGGAAACCAGAGATGTCAGGCAGGATGGCCAAGTGGTCAATAAAGTTAAGTGCTTATGATTTAGTATATGAACCTAGAAATGCCATAAAGTCTCAGGCTTTAGCTGACTTTGTGGCTGATTTCAGTAGTGACATTCAGGACGAGGTAGACCTAGAAGTTCAACAGTTAGGAGAATCTTTAGGATCCTGGACGTTGTATACTGATGGTGCATCCAATATAAGAGGTGTAGGTTTAGGTATACTACTAAAATCGCCACAGGGGGACATATTACCCCAGGCTATTAGGTGTGAATTTCCTGCTACTAATAATGAGGCAGAATATGAAGCTTTAATTGCAGGATTAGAATTGGCTAGGAATATGAGTATCAAGAATTTGCAAGTATATGTTGACTCCTTGTTAATTACTAACCATTTTAACGGATCCTATGCAGTCAAGGGTGAGAAATTAATAGAATACCTCGATATTCTCAAAAAATTAGCAGGATATTTCGATGTTTTTACATTTGAACAGGTACCAAGGGAGGATAATGCTGAAGCAGATGCCTTAGCAAATCTGGGATCATCGATCAGGATACTAGAAGGAACCCAAATACCAATATTACATGTCTTGTATCCTGCAACGAATCCTCGGGATAAAGAAGTAGCGGGTATTCAGGATCCTGGAGCAGAGTATCCTGAAGAGGATCCTAAATCTTGGACGGCTCCAATCATGAGATATCTCAAGGAAGGACACATCCCCGAAAATGAAAATCCTAAGGCATTTAGGATGAAGGTATCACGATTCACTATTATAAATAATGTTTTATACAAGAAATCTCTTGCAGGACCGTATTTGAGGTGTTTGGAGGGTCCTGAAGCCAAAGAAGTACTTCAGGATATACATGAAGGGGATTGTGGTAACCATACTGGGGGCAGGTCATTATTCTCAAAAGTATTAAGGACAGGATATTATTGGCCGACAATGAGAAAAGATGCCGCAGAATATGCTCGAAGATGTGACGCATGTCAAAGACATAGTAACATATTACATCAGCCTGCTGAACCGCTGTATCCTATTGTTTCCCCTTGGCCGTTTATGAAGTGGGGTATGGATATAGTGGGAAAGCTTCCAAAAGCTCCAGGAGGAAAGGTTTTCATGTTGGCAATGACGGATTATTTCTCCAAGTGGGTTGAAGCAGAAGCATTTGTTCAAGTTAGAGATCAAGAAGTAGTATCCTTCATAAAGAGAAATATCCTGACCAGATTTGGAGTACCAGCTGAGATAATCTGTGACAATGGTTCTCAGTTTATAAGCAAGAGAACTACTGACTTTTGCAAAAGTTGGGGAATCAAAATGATAACATCTACTCCGGTACATCCTCAAGCGAATGGACAAGCAGAATCCTCAAACAAGATAATTGTCAATAACTTAAAGAAGAGGCTTGGAGCCAAAAAAGGAACATGGGCAGAAGAATTACCCTTTGTTTTGTGGGCTGATAGGACAACGGTAAAGAATGCAACAGGCCAAACCCCATTTTCCTTGGTATTTGGGGCAGAAGCAATGATTCCAACGGAAATGGCAATACCTACTGCAAGATCTACCCTACGGGATCCTGAACAGAATCCTGAAGCCTTGAGTCAGGATTTGGATACTATAGATGAAAAAAGGGATGCAGCAAGGCTAAGGATGGCAGCATATCAACAAAGAATATCCAGAGCATATAACAAGAATATTAGGACCAGAAGATTTAAGGTTGGAGATTGGGTGTTAAGAAAGGCTTTTCAGAATACTACTAATCCTGCCGATGGCAAGCTAGCTCCAAAATGGGAAGGACCATATGAAGTTGAATCAGAAGCAGGGAAAGGAGCATATAGACTCAAGAATATGGAAGGGGATATGCTACCGAGATCTTGGAATGCTATACACCTTAAGCTTTATTTCAAGTGAGTTTAGAATTTAATTTCTAACTCAGGATGGCATGAATTTTATCTTTTTTAAATATGTTTGGTTTAAGTTATTCTTTGAAACCCAATACTAACTTAAGCATCGGAGGGGTGTTAGCCAAGCTAACACCCACCTTAGTTTAAGGATGTTTTGCAGTATATGCTCTAGGATATAGCTCCAGGATGCTCACTCAAGATACTTCAGAAGATTAGAGGATTGGCCCCCTCTCTCACGTATAAGGGATCCCGATCCCTTCACATGT
Organism: Helianthus tuberosus; assembly: GCA_030545235.1. Lineage (NCBI taxonomy): Eukaryota > Viridiplantae > Streptophyta > Magnoliopsida > Asterales > Asteraceae > Helianthus > Helianthus tuberosus. The sequence goes on along the minus strand of JARYGA010040125.1, from coordinate 24,903 downwards.
TTAAAGGTATTCACCTTTCTTCCGAATTGGGTTTAAACACTCCGCCTGGAGCGCAAGTTATTCAGGGATAGTTCAAGGTGGCGGGACCAGTCCATGTAAAAGTGGCTGACAATTTCGTTACTGTTGGCTATATCCTGAATCCTAAAGGTATATGAGGATTGATCACCCTCTCTCACGAAAGGGTATTTTCATACTCTCTAAGGTTTAAAGGTTTTCACCTTTCTAAGTCTTGGAGTTTATACACTCCCGCCTGTAGCGCACGAAAATTTGGGATTTTCCCCAGGATACAAGGAATTTATCTCCAGTACATTCTTGGGTTTTACCCATGTAACATGAAAAATTGTCTATACAATGGGAACTGATATCCAGAAGATTTCTAAATATTTGAAGACATTGTACACAGGGGACATTCCTACTGAAGCAATGGTGTAAAGCTAAAAGGATAAGGCTCGGAACTAATGCACTAAGTGTCTCAGACAGGGGACATCTTCATTGGAAAAGTTGCATAGGGATTGAGGTTTGATAATAGGGTTATACCCTATTCCTGGTATGATCTTTCCTTTATAAACATCGTTTAAGTTTTTGATAATACTATGTTTGGTAAAAGGTTAAATATCCTGATATATTCTCAAAATATATTTTCAAAATACTTCTCAGAATATTTGATTAAAATATTTGAAACTAATACTAGTTTGAAATTTTGATCATTTAGGTATTATCAAAACAGGTTTTGGAAAAGTGGACTGTTTTTCACTCTTTAAAAAGCTTTCTACAAAGTTGAAGGAATGTTTGGAGGTTCTATCTAATAAAAAGTTTTTATAATATATCGCTGAGCATATTGATCAGGATATTTTCATAAGATAACAATACAAAGTTTTTACAAAGCTAAGAGTTACATTAAGTAATGCAAGGCAATAACAAATAAGTCAAAAGATAGTTATATTATTAACAAGTCAAAAGTTGTGCTTTTGGTTTCACCTTAAACCAAGGCCCATCCGCCAAAAGCACGATTAATTTTTACCATACCTACGTAACGGTTGAAGGTTTTATCTCAAAATGAAACCTGTCCACCTTCAACCGCTACGAAGTTCAAAACAGATTATACTAACCGATGACCAAGGGCTTCATCCTAAAACCTAGGACCCATCCACCTTTGGTCATCATATTGTTCTAATGCAGGAAATATAAATTGTTTGAAGACAGGAAAAGTAAATTGTTTACACAACCACAACCATGAAATTTAAAAAAGTGGGCTCCGGCCTTGGCACGTATATCCATCATAGCCCACTTCGCCGCCTAAGAAGCGGCACCTTCTTGATCAGCAACCTCTTTCCCAGCATTCGCACCAGCATTAGCCTCAGGATTCTTCTCGGCATCATCACCAGCATTGGCCACTTCTTCTACCGCCTTAGAAGGCTCTTCACCAGCATGCTTTGCAGGATGAGCAACGGGATGACCTCCGAGATCCTGTAGTTTCGCTTCCCAAGTCTTTATGTTCCAGGAGGGGCATTCGAAACCTAAATCCCTGGCCTCATAAGCCATCCTTATCCTGGCTTGGAGAAGAGAGACGACCACGGATGCTTTGAGACTGTCCCGATATGAACTCATATTCTGCTGATATTGGATAAGGGCGGCATCTAGTTTGGCTTGAGCATCTTCATTGGCTTTGTGGAGGGCAGCTTGATGTTCCTGGGCCATTGCCTTGTATTTGTCCTCATAATGTTGGGATTTGGCAGCTGCAATTGTTCCTTGATCGGCTATGGTGGCTTCAGCTTTTTCAAGCTTGATCTGCAGCATCTTATTAAGCCCACAGGCGTCTTCATACAAATGCATAAGACGTTCCAAGCCCTGCAGTTAAAGATACATGTATCGGCGTAAAATGGATAGGATAATGATTAACATGCATGTTCAGGATATTGGAAAGGAATTTTTACCTGCTTGAGGAATGAAGTAGCTTCACTAAACCCATGATGCTCGAGAGAGAATGTTTCCGAGGCGGTTGGAGAATCCATTTCTTTCCTCTTTCGGGAACTAGAGGCCGGGGTCCTGGATGCTGGGGGGGCTTTAGAAGCGGTAGTAGTCTTTGAAGTGATGGGCTTCGGTGTGGCAGATGGCTTCGGCTTAGGTTCTTGTTCGGCAGGCACAAGGCTGGAGTAACTATCCAACTCGTCAAGTTGGAAGCCTTCGAGGTTAATAACTGGCACTACATAAGGGAAGACGTTTTAAGCTTATTATACTTCTAAAAATAATAATCAGTTTAATATAAAGATAATTCCTAAAAATATGCTTACCAGACATGTTGGAGCTTGATCTTTGGCTTGAGCTTGTGAGTAGCAGGTTAAAGGTTCTTTCACCCTCTGGAAGCTTGTAGATCTCTTTTTTTCTCCCTTCCGATTCAGCACTAGGAGGAGCTAGTTCTTTAAAGTTTGCTGCAAGAAAAGAAATAAACATATCAGGATGTTGGTTCAGGATGGAGGTTCGGGATATGATTGGGGATATTCCTAAAACCCTAAGTCCTACCAGAAGTCAACCATCTTTTAGGGAGGTCAAAACCCTTATCAATGGAGTCTCTTTTCACAAAAAAGAATTTTCTTGTCCACTTATCCTCGGTCTTGGTAGCCTTGAGGATGAGATGATCTTTGGAAATAGAGAATAGAAGGAATCGGCTGGAACCATGAGATCTTAAACGATAAGCCTTTGGCAAATCTTCGATGCACAGGTCGGGCATATGGTGAGCCTTAATTTTTTCCAATGTGACTAATATGCGCCAAACCATGGGCATGATTTGGGCAAAGCTCATACCAGTAAGTTCGAAGAAACGGGAAATAAAAGGTGAAAACGGGTATTGAAGTCCTATGGAGAAGGGGTAGGCAAAGAAGCAGACCCATTCGTCGGAACAAAAGTTCGATCGGACCTCTCGGTCGAACGGACGGAAGATTGTCCCGGCGGGAAAGGCACCAGAAGCTCGTAGGGCCGCGATGTCAGAATTATCGAAAGAACACACCTCTTTTGAAGGTTTCTGAAGCAGATTCTGTTTGTGGAAGGTGGAAACAGAGTCCGCCATTTGCGATCTGGTACGGGTCGCCATGGAAGATCACAATCGGAGAAAGAGAGATATAAACAAGGAAAATAGAAAGGATAGAGAGGAAAGTACCTGATATCCGGTTGAAGATAAGGGTAACCATAATGAGGAGTCCCTCGGTTAATATAGGCTGAATATAGGGGGTAAAGAGTAAATAACGCTTTGGAAGTTGCACCACTGTCATTTCAAGGGTCTAGTCGTATTGATTGCCTTAAGTTATGAGGTGAAACTTTTAAAATATATCCGTTTGATTGGTATACCAACCGATATATTTGGGGACAATTGTTATGGCTCATTTTCTAAGCATACATATCTTGAACTATATCCTGCTTTTAATTGTTTATCTGTGATCAGGATACTGGACGGGGATATTGCTAACATCCTGGGTGATATCCTGAGGTATATCGAATTAATTGTTTTGGTTAAAAATTACCGAAGCAATTTAGTGATCAAATTAGTAATGTGAGGTAGTGTGCTAGAAAGTGTATAGAAAATATGCTTGTTGAGTTATTTAGAAAATCAGTATTCAGGATACGGCTCAGGATATTGAGCTGTATCTGCGATCAAACAATGAGCGAACAATGAGCAAAAAGTAAAGGAAATGACACGAGATGTACGAGGAAAGCCCTTGATCAATCTAGATCGCCGGCATAAAACCTCGGGAGCTGACAATCGCAGCTGCCTTGTTCTTCTTATTGCTTTAAACTTCAGGATACAGTGCAGGATATAGACCAGATCGCTAAGTGTTACAATGCCTTCGTATGAAAGTAAGAATTGCTCGAGAGCAAGTGTTAGAGTGTAGCGAGTGTGATTGTGATGTCCTATTTGATCTGGTATACCCACCTATTTATAGTAATGAATTACAAACAATAATCCCTACAAATATGGGGTACTTCGAATATTCCATTATGAACGTTATTGACCGAGTAATACGGCTTCAACGTCTTCATTTGAACGACTTGGACCGAGTCTTCCGCGGAATGAGTCTTATGAACGTTGCCAGCTTCCAACCCACGTACCTGCACATAATCCATTAGTAATCCTGAGGATACCATTCAGGATATTACCAATATTCTGAATCAGCATCCCGGATGTAAACAGATACTACATAACCAAGATATAAACCAAGATATATTCCAGGATATAGGGGTTCAGAATTTCACCCATAACAATTGTCCCCAAAAATGTTACCGTTTGATATCCTGCACTAACGGTTACATTTTTCACGGTGGCCGAGGTAATTAAGAGATAAGACCATTGATGTGATAGCTTTCAACCACCCGGCCTATATTTACTCATCATGCCCTATATCTTCTCATCCTCATCTTCTTTTTTAACCACAATCGACAAGAAAAAGGTAATATTCTCTCCCTCATCTTCATATTCATCTTTTAACTTTCTCCGGCGAGAATTCAGGCGACCAAATTCCTAGGCAAACGAGGTCCAGTTCAGGCGACTCGGCTCCCACATTCATCCAACAGAATCTTCTCCAAGAACCGGAGAACGAAACATGCACCTTTGACAGTGCTCATTTATCAGCTTTGAAATCCTCCGGTATCTTTCCGGAAGGAACTATATTCCGACCCTTTGATAGAGAAATCCGGTCAGATATGGTTTCCAATGAGTGGATTTGTTTCAATGCTTTCCCCTTTACCTTAGGGTTACGATTCCCCTTTCCGAACTTCATCACCGAGTTTTTTAATATCACCAAAATTTCTTTCAGCCAAACCATGCCAATGCTCTGGCGTGTTTTGTCTGTTCTTGACCAAATCAAGAGAAACCACATACCTGACCTTTCTGTCCATGATCTCCCTTTAGCCTACAAGCTTAGATGCCATGGCTCATCTAGATTCCTATTTTATTCTACTTCCGGTGATCCATTGATACTTCGTGCCACCAGGAACGAGGATGGTTGGCAATCCAAGTTTTTCTTCGTAAAAAGGGATTCAATCCCTGGTGGAACGGATTATCCGATGAGATGGTTAAGAAAGGGTAGGACTTAGGGTTTAAGAATGATCCTATCTCATATCCTCAGCTAATGAATTTTATTTCTTCTGTTTTTGTATGCAGCTGATTTCAGAAAGATCGCACCTCCCCTTGCTGATTCTCAAAAAAGGATAGACGCCATCAGACTGCTTTTAGAAACAGAGAGAAGTTTTAATCCGTCTCCACCAACTCCAAGCCCTCTTTCAAGCGCAAACATGTCTGGTAAGAACCCTGCAAGATATCCTGCACACATATGTTTTTTATTTGCTATTCTTAGGAGAGATTTAGAAATTTACTCCCTGTGTGCAGATTCCAGCAAAGTCCCAGTCTATCTAGACCTTGATGAACTTGACAGCTATCCAACTCCAGCCACAGTCAAGAAGGAAACTCCTGCTGCTACTAGCTCTAAACCACTCCCAGCTCCCAAGGCCAATCCAAGAACCCGTGCTTCCACAGCGAAAAAGAGGAAGGGTCTTGAAGTCAGTGCTCTAGGCTCAGAAGGGTTCTCCTATGACGAACTCAGCTTCTCCGATTCCTTAGAGCCAATGACATCCTTCCTTAACAAGGTAATATTCTGACGCATATCCTTCATGTATATCCTGCACATATATCCTGCACGTATATCCTAACAGGATATCCTGGTAGGATATCTTGGTCTACATATATTCTAATTTTATACCTGTAATTGTCGTGCAGGGCCTCCAGCATTTGCTCCACTTGTACAACGACGCTTGCGGTACCGTGGCACTCCATGAAGCCAGGATCAAACAGCTCGAAAGCACCGTTGCTGACCAAGGTGCCATTGCTGAAGCAAAGACTCGGCACTACGAAAGCCTGCTGAAGAAGGTCACCCAAGACGCTGAGGTCAAGCTTGCCACCGTTCAAATGGATCATGATCAGGCCTTGATCAATTTCCGGGAGGGAATCAAGGCTTCTGCTATCGTCTCCCTGTTACAAGCACGCATCAAGATGGCCTACGAGGCCAAGGAGACGGGCCTTGTTTGTCCATCTTGGCCAGTTGAATCCTGGGTGGCCAAGTTAAAGGAGCTCGGAGGCAAAGCTGTGCCGTTTCCTGCTGAAGCCGGTGAGTCTTCTAAGTCAGCAGAGGTGGTGGTCCAGGCCGGAGACAAGAAGGATGCTGGAGCTGATGCTGGGATGGACATAGGTCAGGATGCTGCGCAGGATGTTGGTCAGGATGCTGGTGCGGAGAAGTCTGAGAAGGTTGGAGGAGATGCCGCTGTGTGAGGGCATTTAGGTGGGCGATGACGGATATACGTGCCAAGGCCAGAGCCCACCTTTTTGAATTTGAATGTTGGTTTGTAGTCCCATAAACAATTTACTTTTCTGCACTTTACTTTCCCGCATCTGAACAATTTACATTTCCTGCATGCTTTTTGAATAATACAACAGTTGAAGGTGGATGGGTCTCGGTTTGAGATGAAGCCTTCAACTGTTGGGTAAATATGGTAATGAACTATTAGTGCTCTTAGTGGATGGGCCTTGTTTTGAGGTGAAACTAAGAGCACATCTTTTGGCATGTTAATAATATAACTTCTCTTTTGACCTTATTACTGTTGTCATTGCTATGAAAATCGTAGTTGTAAAAATTGTTTGGTTTGTACACTTTTAGAAATATATTATAGATGTATCCTGAAAGGTATCCTGAAAGATATCTTGATAAGGATATTAAAATATCACCTATAAATTGTCCAAATAAAAAGGAGAGATCATACCAGAGATTCTTACAGAACCAATTTTAATCCTCCATTATAAGTTTTGTCCCCAGTGCATACTTGTGAACTTGGATCCATTCTTTGAACAGTATAATGTATGTCCCCTGTGTTTGACACAGAAACGCAAATGCATTTATATCTTGCCTTAAGTAAATTCCGCATACCCTGGGGCAAAACCCCTGATATCCTGAAATGAATCTTTAGCATACTTGGGATAGACCCTTAATACCCTGGGGATACACCCTAAATTTCATGCGCTACAGGCGAGAGTGTACAAACTCCAATTCTTAGAAAGGTGAAAACCTTTAAACCTTTGAGAGTATGAAAATACTCTTTCGTGAGAGAGGGTGATCAATCCTCATATACCTTTAGGATCCAGGATATAGCCAACAGTAACGAAATTGTCAGCCACTTTTACATGAACTGGTCCCGTTACCTTGAACTATACCTAGATAACTTGCGCTCCAGGCGAGGTGTTTAAACCCAATTCGAAAGAAAGGTGAATACCTTTAAACCTTTGAAGGGACCAGGATCCCTTAAACGTGAGAGAGGGGGCCAATCCTCTAATCTTTCGACTTATCCTGAGCATATATCCTGGAGCTATATCCTGAAACATATCCTGCAAAACAATTGTAAACTAAGGTGGGTGTTAGCTTGGCTAACACCCCTCCGATGCTTAAGTCAGTATTGGGTTCAATAAACAAATATATTTAAAGACAGAATACATACCATTCCGAGATAGAAAATAAATTCTACTCTTACTTGAAATAGAGCTTCAAATGTATTGCATTCCAGGATCTTGGTAGCATATCCCCTTCCAGATTCCTGAGTCGATATGCTCCTTTCCCTGCTTCTGACTCGACTTCATAAGGTCCTTCCCATTTCGGAGCTAGCTTGCCATCGGCAGGATTAGTGGTATTTTGAAAAGCCTTTCTTAGCACCCAATCACCAACTCGAAATCTTCTAGTCCTTATGTTCTTATTATATGCTCTGGATATTCTTTGCTGATATGCTGCTATCCTTAGCCTTGCTGCATCTCTTTTTTCGTCTATAGTATCCAAATCCTGACATAAGACTTCAGGATTCTGTTCAGGATCCTGCAGCATAGATCTTGCAGTAGGTATCGTCATTTCTGTTGGAATCATCGCCTCCGCTCCAAATACCAAGGAAAACGGGGTTTGGCCGGTTGCATTCTTTACCGTTGTCTTATCAGCCCACAAAACAAAGGGTAACTCTTCCGCCCATCTTCCTTTTTTAGCCCCAAGTCTCTTCTTTAAGTTATTGACTATTATCTTGTTTGAAGATTCAGCCTGTCCATTCGCTTGAGGATGTACTGGAGTAGATGTGATCATTTTAATTCCCCAACTTTTGCAAAAGTCAGTAGTCCTTTTGCTTATAAACTGGGACCCATTATCACAAATGATCTCAGCTGGTACTCCAAACCTAGTCAGGATATTCCTCTTTATGAAGGATACTACTTCTTGGTCTCTAACTTGGACAAATGCTTCAGCCTCAACCCACTTGGAGAAATAATCTGTCATAGCTAACATAAAGACTTTTCCTCCCGGAGCTTTTGGTAACTTCCCTACTATATCCATCCCCCACTTCATGAATGGCCAAGGGGAAACTACAGGATATAATGGTTCAGCTGGTTGATGTAGTATGTTACTATGTCTTTGACATGCATCACATCTTCGAGCATATTCTGCAGCATCTTTCCTCATCGTCGGCCAATAATATCCTGTCCTTAATACTTTCGAGAACAATGATCTGCCCCCGGTGTGATTACCACAATCCCCTTCATGTATATCCTGAAGTACTTCCTTGGCTTCAGGATCCTCCAAGCATCTTAAATACGGTCCTGCAAGAGATTTCTTGTATAAAACGTCATTTATAATAGTGAATCGTGATACCTTCATCCTAAACGCCTTAGGATTTTCACTTCCGGGGATGTGTCCTTCTTTGAGATATTTCACAATTGGAGCCGTCCAGGATTTAGGATCCTCTTTAGGATATTCCGCCCCAGGATCCTGAATACCCGCTACTTCTATATCCCGAGGATTAGTTGCAGGATATAAGACATGTAATACTGGTATTTGGGTCCCTTCCGGTATCCTGATTGATGATCCCAGATTTGCTAAGGCATCCGCTTCAGCATTATCCTCTCTGGGTACCTGTTCAAGTGTAAAAACATCAAAATATCCTGCTAATTTTTTGAGAATATCAAGATATCCTATTAATTTCTCAACCTTAACTGCATAGGATCCATTAAAATGGTTAGTAATTAACAAAGAATCAACATATACTTGTAAATTTTTGATACCCATGCTCTTAGCCAACTCTAATCCTGCGATTAAAGCCTCATATTCTGCTTCATTATTGGTAGCAGGAAATTCACACCTAATAGCCTGGGTTAATATGTCCCCCTGTGGCGATTTTAGTAGTATTCCAAATCCTACTCCTCTTATATTAGATGCACCATCAGTATATAATGTCCAGGATCCTGAGGATTCTCCTAACTGTTGAACTTCTAGGTCTACCTCATCCTGAATGTCACTACTAAAATCAGCCACAAAGTCAGCTAAAGCCTGAGACTTTATGGCATTCCTAGGTTCATATACTAAATCATAGGCACTTAACTTTACTGACCACTTAGCCATTCTACCCGACATTTCCGGTTTCCTAAGTACATTTTTGACAGGATAATTTGTTTTAACGTGTATCCTATGTGTCTCAAAGTAGTGTCTAAGTTTTGTTGATGCCATAACTAATGCTAGTATTAATTTTTCTAAATGAGAGTACCTAGTTTCAGCATCTAACAAACTTTTACTAACATAATAAACAGGATATTGCTGACCTTCATGGTCTTTTATGAGAACGGCACTTACAGCATTCCCTGATACAGCAAGGTACAGGTGTTTTGGTCAAAAATTACCTAAGCAATTAAGTGATCAAATTAGTTTTGTGAGGTAGTGTGCTAGTAATACTTTGTAAAAAATATGTTAGTTTGTTAATTTGCGAGAACAGTTTTAGGATACGGCTCAGGATATAGAGCTGTATCTGTGATCAAACAATGAGCAAAAATGTAAAGGGTGACACGAGATGTACGAGGAAAGCCCTTGTTCAATCTAGATCGCCGGCATAAAACCTCGGGAGCTGACAATCGCAGCTGCCTTGTTCTTCTATTACTTCAAATATCAGGATACAGTGCAGGATATGGCGCAGATCAATGCTAAGTGGTACAACGATTACAAGTGTTGAGTGTTTGTGGGTGATAGAAAGAAAAAAGAAGTGTGAGTTCGAGAGTGGAGAGTCAAGTGTGTGTTCCTATTGATCTGGCCTCCTATTTATAGTTACAAGTAACAAACTAACTCTCCTATTATTCCGGGATGCTGGGAATATTCCATTCTGAACGTTGGGGGACTCTTTCTACTTGTTTTCCACATGCTTATTGACTACAAAACCGGGTCTTCAGCTCATATAACCGTTACAATGTCAACAACATTAACCAACGTCCGATATTCTCGCGGAATATGCCTTTCTGACCGTTACAAGACCCATTCTTCCACCATCAACGTCCATTTTTCAACCACCTTGAGCGAATCTTCAGGTAGATCAAGTCTTTTAACGTTAGTACCTTGCTACAAAAGAAAATCGTTAGTAACTGCCAGGATACTGCGTCAGGATGTTACCAATATCCTGGTCTGATATCTTGATCGATACTGCCCAGGATGTTACCAATATCCTGGTCCGGTATCCTGATCATAAACAGCTAACATTAAATCAAGATATATTGTTAGGATATGGGCTCAGAATTTCACCCATAACAATTGTCCCCAAAAATATAACTGTTGGATATCCTAATTCCAACAGATATATTTTTCAGTCATTCCAATACGTCCGGTAAGGATATCTGTTTTGAACATTCCTGCATATGTTTGGTTAGTCAGCACATAATATGATAAGATTGAAACTACTCCCTTTTTTGTAGACTCTGCTAAGGTCCCTGTTATCTTCGATCTTTAGGAGCTTGACAGTTACCCCAAGTCTGTCTTGGTAAAAAAGGAACCATCTGTTGGCACCAGCTCTAAACCCTTCGCTGTTGCTGCTGAATGTTTCTGCTATCATGACCTTGGCTTCATGGAATCCATCGAGCCCATGAACTCCTTCCTTAATAAGGTAAATATCCAAATCCGGTATCCCGTACACATATACTGAACCTGTATCCTGGTTAGTTTGTCTCTAATGATACCTGCATTTTCCTTTGTAGGGTCCGAATCATCTGGTCGTCCTGTACTTAGAACAATTTATATTTCCTGCACTTAAGACAATACGACGGCCAAAGGTGGATGGGTCCTGAGCTTCAGGATGAAGCCTTTGGTCATCAATCAGTATGGTTCATTTTGAACAATATAACAGTTGAAGGCGAATGGGTTCTCGTGTTTTTAGGACGAAGCCCTCAACTGTTTATGTAAATATGCTTTAAAAACTTAATTGTGTTTTTGGTGGATGGGTCTCTTTTTGAGATGAAACCAAGAATACAATTAATAATAAACTAGCCTTTTAGCCTTACATGTTGTTATGTGTTATGCATTGCTTAGTCTGAATTCCAATGTTCCAAACTTAATGCAATTATTACTTTTTATGAAAATCTCTTGATCAGTATACTCGCAAATATCCTATTAAGACTTCCGTCAAATAGGGTTTTCATAACTCAAACAATTCAGATAACGTTTTCAGAGAAAGAGGACAGTTCATTTTTATTTTACAAAGTTGGTTTTGAGAACACTTATTTGACTAGAACACAGTTTCAGTTTTTAACCCAGGCATCATGTCCCAAATATTCCAATCAAATATCCTGAAATATATTTTGAAAATACATTTTGAGAATATATCCCGAGAATATATCCTAATCAGGATGCTTAAGCTTTGGTCAAACATAGTTTCAAAAACTCAAGTTATTTAAATATCGTTTACAAAGGAAAGATCATACCAGGAATAGAGTGTAACCCTATTCTCAAACTTCAATCCTTTTGCAACTTTTCCAACGAAGGTGTCCCCAGTCCAGGATACTTGGCGAATCATGCCCAAACTTGATCCTTTGAGTTCCTCACAATGCCTTAGTGGGATATAGTGTTGGCATAGGTTTCCTTCTTACTCCAGCATAAATGTCCCCAGTAGGATATAGTATCAGCATACGTCATGTTCTATCACGGATGTCCCCTGTCTGTGCAGGACCAGTATGTTGTACCAGGATATGATCCTTTAGCAATTCTTCAACCAGTTGTTTAAACTTAGCAATCTTTTTTAAAAAAAATTTATGTAGACTTGTAAATGATTATGTTTTTTGAAAATATACTTTGGGATTATCCAAAAACTTTGTATTTTATTGGGACTAAACCCATTTTCCAGGCATTTAAGCCGGAGTATAAGAACCTCAAGACTTGAAAAGGTGAAAACCTTTAAGTCTTTGAGTTTTACTGGGGATTTTACCCACGTTTCGTGCGCTACAGGCGAGGGTGTGGAAACCCCAAAACTTAGAAAGGTGAAAACCTTTAATCCTGGGGAAAATCCCAAATTTTCATGCGCTACAGGCGGGAGTGTATAAACTCCAAGACTTAGAAAGGTGAAAACCTTTAAACCTTAGAGAGTATGAAAATACCCTTTCGTGAGAGAGGGTGATCAATCCTCATATACCTTTAGGATCCAGGGTATAGCCAACAGTAACGAAATTGTCAGCCACTTTTACATGAACTGGTCCCGCCACCTTGAACTATCCCTGGATAACTTGCGCTCCAGGCGGGTTGTTTAAACCCAATTCGGGAGAAAGGTGAATACCTTTAAACCTGTGAAGGGATCAGGATCCCTTAAACGTGAGAGAGGGGGCCAATCCTCTAATCTTTCGAAGTATCCAGAGTGTGTATCCTGGAGCTATATCCTAAAGCATATACTGCAAAAACAACAGTAAACTAAGGTGGGTGTTAGCTTGGCTAACACCCCTCCGATGCTTAAGTTAGTATTGGGTTACAAAGAACAAATTAAACAAAATATATTTAAAAAAGGTAGAACTCATACCATGCTGAGTTAGAAATTAAATTCTAAACTCACTTGAAATAGAGCTTAAGGTGTATAGCATTCCAAGACCTCGGTAGCATATCCCCTTCTATATTCTTGAGTCTGTATGCTCCTTTCCCTGCTTCTGATTCAACTTCATATGGTCCTTCCCATTTTGGAGCTAACTTGCCATCGGCAGGATTAGTAGTATTCTGAAAAGCCTTCCTTAACACCCAATCTCCAACCTTAAATCTTCTGGTCCTAATATTCTTGTTATATGCCCTGGATATTCTCTGTTGATATGCTGCCATCCTTAGCCTTGCCGCGTCTCTCTTCTCATCTATAGTGTCTAAATCCTGACTCAAGGCTTCAGGATTCTGCTCAGGATCACTTAGGGTAGATCTTGCAGTAGGTATTGTCATTTCCGTTGGAATCATTGCTTCTGCTCCAAATACCAAGGAAAATGGGGTTTGGCCTGTTGCATTCTTTACCGTTGTCCTATCAGCCCATAAAACAAAGGGTAATTCTTCTGCCCATCTTCCTTTTTTGGCTCCAAGCCTTTTCTTTAAGTTATTGACAATTATCTTGTTTGAGGATTCTGCTTGTCCATTCGCTTGAGGATGTACTGGAGTAGATGTTATCATTTTGATTCCCCAACTCTTGTAAAAGTCAGTAGTTCTCTTGCTTATAAACTGAGAACCATTGTCACAGATTATCTCGGCTGGGACTCCGAATCTGGTCAGGATATTCCTCTTTACGAAGGATACTACTTCTTGGTCTCTAACTTGAATAAATGCCTCGGCTTCAACCCACTTAGAGAAATAATCCGTCCTTGCTAACATAAAGACTTTTCCTCCCGGAGCTTTTGGTTACCACAATCCCCTTCATGTATATCCTGAAGTACCTTTTTGGCTTTAGGATCCTCCAAGCACCTCAAATACGGTCCTGCAAGAGATTTCTTGTATAAAATATTATTTATAATAGTGAATCGTGATACCTTCATCCTAAATGCCTTAGGATTTTCATTTCCAGGGATGTGTCCTTCTTTGAGATATCTCATGATTGGAGCTGTCCAGGATTTAGGATCCTCTTCAGGATGCTCTGCTCCAGGATCCTGAATACCCGCTACTTCTTTATCCTGAGGATTCGTTGCAGGATATAAGACATGTAATATTGGTATTTGGGTCCCTTCCGGTATCCTGATCGATGATCCCAAATTTGCTAAGGCATCCGCTTCAGCATTATCCTCCCTTGGTACCTGTTCAAGTATAAAAACATCGAAATATCCTGCTAATTTTTTGAGAATATCGAGATATTCGATAAATTTCTCACCCTTAACTGCATAGGATCCATTAAAATGGTTAGTAATTAACAAAGAGTCAACATATACTTGCAAATTCTTAATACTCATATTCTTAGCTAACTCTAATCCTGCAATTAAAGCCTCATATTCTGCTTCATTATTAGTAGCAGGGAACTCACACCTAATAGCCTGGGGTAATATGTCCCCCTGTGGCGATTTTAGTAGTATTCCCAATCCTATTCCTCTAACATTAGATGCTTCATCAGTATATAATGTCCATGATCCTGAGGGTTCTCCTAACTGCTGGACTTCTAGGTCTACTTCATCCTGAATGTCACTACTGAAATCAACCACAAAGTCAGCTAGAGCCTGCGATTTTATGGCATTCCTAGGTTCATACACTAAGTCATAAGCACTTAACTTTACTGACCACTTAGCCATCCTGCCTGACATCTCTGGTTTCCTAAGCACATTTTTAATAGGATAGTTGGTTTTAACATGAATCCTATGTGTTTCAAAATAATGTCTAAGTTTTGTTGATGCCATAACTAGGGCTAATATCATTTTATCTAAGTGGGAATACCTAGTTTCAGCATGTAATAAACTGTTACTAACATAATAAACTGTTACACACATAATAAATTGTTACTAACATAATAAACAAGATACAGCTGACCTTCGTGATCCTTAACCAAAACAACACTTACTGCATTCCCTGATACTGCAAGATACAGGAATAATGGTTCACCATCCTCGGGCTTCATCATCAGAGGTGCGGTTTGAAAGATATTGCTTTAATTCCTGTAAGGCTGCTTCATGCTTTTCTCCCCACTCAAACCTCTTATTCTTCTTCAGGATATCGTAGAATTCTTTACATTTTTCTGAGAATCTTGAGATAAATCTATTTAATGCCGCTACTCGCCCCGTCAGTCTTTGTACATCTTTCATGTTGGAAGGTGATTTGATATCCACTATAGCTTTAATCTGCTCCGGGCTTGCCTCTATATCCCTTTCAGTCACCATGCATCCTAAAAATTTTCCTGCCCCCACTCCAAAATGGCACTTGGCAGGATTTAGTTTCATATTGTACTGGTCCAGGATATCAAATGCTCCTTTAATATCCTGGAGATGATCCTCATCCTTCTTGTATTTGACTACCATATCGTCAATGTACACTTCTATGGTGTCCCCCAGTTTGTCTTTAAACATCATGTTCACCAATCTCTGGTACGTTGCACCTGCATTTTTCAAACCAAAAGGCATAGCAGTATAACAGTAAATACCTGTTGGTGTCATGAAAGCAGTATCCTCCTGGTCTGAAGGTTCCATTTGGATCTGCTGGAATCCTGAGGATGCATCCATGAAGGTTAACATCTCATGACCAGCAGTGGCATCCACCATCGAGTCTATAAGAGGCAGAGGGAATGGTTCTTTAGGACATGCTTTGTTCAAGTCTGTGTAATCTACACAAACTCTCCATTTCCCATTCTTCTTTTGAATCACGACCACATTTGCTAGCCACTTGGGAAATTTGACTTCCCTGAACGTCTTTGACTTCAATAGTCTTCCAACCTCTTCTTGATTAATTACGTTTCGTTCTGGAGCAAACTTCCTTCTCTTTTGCCAGATAGGCTTGAAAGACCTGTCAATTCCAAGCTTGTAAGTTATAATATCCTTAGAAATACCTGTCATATCCTCATGCTTCCATGCGAATGTTGACATCCTGCATTTCAAAAAGTTAGTTAACCGATTTTCAATATCCTGAGGGATATTGGCTCCTACGAGCACCGAGATATCTGGATTATCCTAATCTAGGATAATTTTCTTTACATCCTGCTCTGAAGCCTCCACGATATCCTGGGCCTGCATCTTTAATTGCTATGCTGCATTAGGCTTGGTTGAGGATTTCATCGAGGATGAGTAACATTCCTTTGCCTCCTGTTGATCACTTTCCACCTTGACAACCCCCCAAGGAGTAGGGATCATGATACGCTGATGATAAGTTGACGGTACAGCTTTCATATCATGGATCCATGGCGTGCCCAATATGATATTATAGTAGGATAAGGAGTCCATCACACAGAAGCGCTGTATCGAATTGACCCCTTCAACATATACGGGCAGTTTTATCTCCCCAACAGTATTCTTTGCTTCTCCACTAAACCCTACAAGCACAGTGGACTTTGAGGTAATCTCCATCTCGGGGATGTTCATTCTCTCCAAGGTTTCCAATTGGATGATGTTGACCGAGCTGCCATTGTCCACCAATATCCTGCGTACAAAATGGTGAGCAACATATAAAGTTATTACCAAAGCATCATGGTGAGGATCCTGGACAGTATCCCTGTCATCACTATCGAACGTGATCACTTTATCAATTGTCAGGGTCGATATCCTGGTTGGCTTATTTCCCCTTTTGGCCTTAGCCTCCTTTGCATGTCTTTTGGCTGCAGAATAAGAAGTTCCGCAGATATCGGACCCTCCTGAAATAAAGTTAATTATCTTGGCGTCGGCGGGAGGTGATGCTGCTCGTTCAGGATCCTTCTCGATATCCTGACCCTTATTCTTCTTTCTGCCCAGAAGATCCTTCAGATATCCTTTGCTTAGTAGGTAGCTTATTTCCTTCCTCAGGGCTATGCAATCCTCCGTAACATGTCCAAAATCCTCATGGAAGGCACACCACTTGGATTTATCCTTCCAATCAGCTTTTTGTTGGTTTTTCCTAGGCCACCTCGCTTTGTCTCCTAAACCCTGCATAGCATACATTAGTTCAGGTATATTAACAGAAAAAAAATATCCCGACAATTCAGGATACTCCTCAGGATCCTCATCTTCAACAGCATTCACTTTCTTGCCGTCATTCCTGCCATATGGCTTAGAACGATATGGTTTGTATGAGGATTCTGACTTCCTGTTAGTTGATTCATATGTTGAGGATGCATTCATCCTCTCTTGCATTTTCTTATCATCTTCCAGCCTGATATATCTCAAGGCCCTGTTTCGAGCTTCGTCGAAGTTCCTGCAAGGATTCATTACAAGATCCTGATAAAATTGACAATCCTTCCGTAACCCCCTTTTGAACGCTTGTACTGCCGTAGCGATATCAAGATTCAGGATATCCAGGGATTCTCTACTAAATTTGTTAACATAATCCCTTAGGGATTTTTGTGATCCTTGTGTTATCCTGTAAAGATCACTTGTTAGTTTCTCAAAGCTCCTGCTACAAGAAAATTGACTGATAAACAAATTAACTAAATGAGTAAATGATGTAATTGAATAAGGTGGAGCATTTAAAAGCCATTTTAAGGCCGATCCTGTTAAAGTTGAACCGAAGCCTTTGCATAAGCATGCTTCCTTAAGTTCTGGTAGGATTGGATTTGTTTCCATCATTTCCCTATACTGGGCAATATGCTCCTCAGGATATGTCATCCCATCATACAACTTTATGCTGGGAGTCTGGAATCTTTTTGGAATTTCAGCATCACAAATTGGATGAGAAAATCAGGATATCCTGTGACAATCATGGGATACTTTCGGTATAGGCTGCACTACTTCAGGAACACTTGATATCATATCCTTCAATTTTTGAAGTTCCCTGGTCAATACTGGTGTTACACCTATATCCTGCAAAGAATCAGAATTATTAGTAGCAGGGATACTGATATTGGTAAACATGTTACCATATCCTGGACCATATCCTGGGCCATATCCTGGATCCCTCACGGTCGATATCCTGGCGGATGATGGTATTTCCAGCATGTTGCTCCGGGACTGACTCAGTATCATGTTGCCTTGATTATCCTCGGTAAATGTTGCTGAACTAAAGATCAGCATCCTGGGCTATAGAGGAGTAGTTGTATCCTCCACAGGTTTCCTGGAGTTTGACTTCAAGAATTGTATATCCTTCATGATCGTCTTGTTAGTTTCTTGCTCCTCTTCATTTGTTCCTGTATACTACCAAACAAAGACAGAATTTCGTTATTAGAAGCAAGGATATGGGTTCTCCCTGAATTTTCGGATCTAGAAACATTCTGAGCAGCAGGGAGGTAATGAACCAGCGGCAGTAGAGCTTGAAACAGACATGAAAGACGAGCTCAAATTCGATTGAGAAGCCATTAGAAATAGTTTTGAAAAGTACTTCAAAAACAGAAAATCTAGTAATGATTTTAACAAAGTATTGATTAAAAATAGCACCACTTGCCCCACGGTGGGCGCCAAATTGTTTTGGTCAAAAATTACCTAAGCAATTAAGTGATCAAATTAGTTTTATGAGGTAGTGTGCTAGTAATACTTTGTAAAAAATATGTTAGTTTGTTAATTTGCGAAAACAGTTTTAGGATACGGCTCAGGATATAGAGCTGTATCTGTGATCAAACAATGAGCAAAAATGTAAAGGGTGACACGAGATGTACGAGGAAAGCCCTTGATCAATCTAGATCGCCGGCATAAAACCTCGGGAGCTGAGAATCGCAGCTGCCTTGTTCTTCTATTACTTCAAATATCAGGATACAGTGCAGGATATGGCGCAGATCAATGCTAAGTGGTACAACGATTACAAGTGTTGAGTGTTTGTGCGTGATAGAAAGAAAAAAGAAGTGTGAGTTCGAGAGTGGAGAGTCAAGTGTGTGTTCCTATTGATCTGGCCTCCTATTTATAGTTACAAGTAACAAACTAACTCTCCTATTATTCCGGGATGCTGGGAATATTCCATTCTGAACGTTGGGGGACTCTTTCTACTTGTTTTCCACGTGCTTATTGACTACAAAACCGGGTCTTCAGCTCATATAACCGTTACAATGTCAACAACATTAACCAACGTCCGATATTCTCGCGGAATATGCCTTTCTGACCGTTACAAGACCCATTCTTCCACCATCAACGTCCATTTTTCAACCACCTTGAGCGAATCTTCAGGTAGATCAAGTCTTTTAACGTTAGTACCTTGCTACAAAAGAAAATCGTTAGTAACTGCCAGGATACTGCGTCAGGATGTTACCAATATCCTGGTCTGATATCTTGATCGATACTGCCCAGGATGTTACCAATATCCTGGTCCGGTATCCTGATCATAAACAGCTAACATTAAATCAAGATATATTGTTAGGATATGGGCTCAGAATTTCACCCATAACAATTGTCCCCAAAAATATAACTGTTGGATATCCTAATTCCAACAGATATATTTTTCAGTCATTCCAATACGTCCGGTAAGGATATCTGTTTTGAACATTCCTGCATATGTTTGGTTAGTCAGCACATAATATGATAAGATTGAAACTACTCCCTTTTTTGTAGACTCTGCTAAGGTCCCTGTTATCTTCGATCTTTAGGAGCTTGACAGTTACCCCAAGTCTGTCTTGGTAAAAAAGGAACCATCTGTTGGCACCAGCTCTAAACCCTTCGCTGTTGCTGCTGAATGTTTCTGCTATCATGACCTTGGCTTCATGGAATCCATCGAGCCCATGAACTCCTTCCTTAATAAGGTAAATATCCAAATCCGGTATCCCGTACACATATACTGAACCTGTATCCTGGTTAGTTTGTCTCTAATGATACCTGCATTTTCCTTTGTAGGGTCCGAATCATCTGGTCGTCCTGTACTTAGAACAATTTATATTTCCTGCACTTAAGACAATACGACGGCCAAAGGTGGATGGGTCCTGAGCTTCAGGATGAAGCCTTTGGTCATCAATCAGTATGGTTCATTTTGAACAATATAACAGTTGAAGGCGAATGGGTTCTCGTGTTTTTAGGACGAAGCCCTCAACTGTTTATGTAAATATGCTTTAAAAACTTAATTGTGTTCTTGGTGGATGGGTCTCTTTTTGAGATGAAACCAAGAATACAATTAATAATAAACTAGCCTTTTAGCCTTACATGTTGTTATGTGTTATGCATTGCTAAGTCTGAATTCCAATGTTCCAAACTTAGTGCAATTATTACTTTTTATGAAAATCTCTTCATCAGTATACTCGCAAATATCCTATTAAGACTTCCGTCAAATAGGGTTTTCATAACTCAAACAATTCAGATAAAGTTTTCAGAGAAAGAGGACAGTTCATTTTTATTTTACAAAGTTGGTTTTGAGAACACTTATTTGACTAGAACACAGTTTCAGTTTTTAACCCAAGCATCATGTCCCAAATATTCCAATCAAATATCCTGAAATATATTTTGAAAATACATTTTGAGAATATATCCTAATCAGGATGCTTAAGCTTTGGTCAAACATAGTTTCAAAAACTCAAGTTATTTAAATATCGTTTACAAAGGAAAGATCATACCAGGAATAGAGTGTAACCCTATTCTCAAACTTCAATCCTTTTGCAACTTTTCCAACGAAGGTGTCCCCAGTCCAGGATACTTGGCGAATCATGCCCAAACTTGATCCTTTGAGTTCCTCACAATGCCTTAGTGGGATATAGTGTTGGCATAGGTTTCCTTCTTACTCCAGCATAAATGTCCCCAGTAGGATATAGTATCAGCATACGTCATGTTCTATCACGGATGTCCCCTGTCTGTGCAGGACCAGTATGTTGTACCAGGATATGATCCTTTAGCAATTCTTCAACCAGTTGTTTAAACTTAGCAATCTTTTTTTTTTTAAAAAAATTTATGTAGACTTGTAAATGATTATGTTTTTTGAAAATATACTTTGGGATTATCCAAAAACTTTGTATTTTATTGGGACTAAACCCATTTTCCAGGCATTTAAGCCGGAGTATAAGAACCTCAAGACTTGAAAAGGTGAAAACCTTTAAGTCTTTGAGTTTTACTGGGGATTTTACCCACGTTTCGTGCGCTATAGGCGAGGGTGTGGAAACCCCAAAACTTAGAAAGGTGAAAACCTTTAATCCTGGGGAAAATCCCAAATTTTCATGCGCTACAGGCGGGAGTGTATAAACTCCAAGACTTAGAAAGGTAAAAACCTTTAAACCTTAGAGAGTATGAAAATACCCTTTCGTGAGAGAGGGTGATCAATCCTCATATACCTTTAAGATCCAGGGTATAGCCAACAGTAACGAAATTGTCAGCCACTTTTACATGAACTGGTCCCGCCACCTTGAACTATCCCTGGATAACTTGCGCTCCAGGCGGGGTGTTTAAACCCAATTCGGGAGAAAGGTGAATACCTTTAAACCTGTGAAGGGATCAGGATCCCTTAAACGTGAGAGAGGGGGCCAATCCTCTAATCTTTCGAAGTATCCAGAGTGTGTATCCTGGAGCTATATCCTGAAGCATATATTACAAAACAACAGTAAACTAAGGTGGGTGTTAGCTTGGCTAACACCCCTCCGATGGTTAAGTTAGTATTGGGTTACAAAGAACAAATTAAACCAAATATATTTAAAAAAGGTAGAACTCATACCATGCTGAGTTAGAAATTAAATTCTAAACTCACTTGAAATAGAGCTTAAGGTGTATAGCATTCCAAGACCTCGGTAGCATATCCCCTTCTATATTCTTGAGTCTGTATGCTCCTTTCCCTGCTTCTGATTCAAATTCATATGGTCCTTCCCATTTTGGAGCTACCTTGCCATCGGCAGGATTAGTAGTATTCTGAAAAGCCTTCCTTAACACCCAATCTCCAACCTTAAATCTTCTGGTCCTAATATTCTTGTTATATGCCCTGGATATTCTCTGTTGATATGCTGCCATCCTTAGCCTTGCCGCGTCTCTCTTCTCATCTATAGTGTCTAAATCCTGACTCAAGGCTTCAGGATTCTGCTCAGGATCACTTAGGGTAGATCTTGCAGTAGGTATTGTCATTTCCGTTGGAATCATTGCTTCTGCTCCAAATACCAAGGAAAATGGGGTTTGGCCTGTTGCATTCTTTACCGTTGTCCTATCAGCCCATAAAACAAAGGGTAATTCTTCTGCCCATCTTCCTTTTTTGGCTCCAAGCCTTTTCTTTAAGTTATTGACAATTATCTTGTTTGAGGATTCTGCTTGTCCATTCGCTTGAGGATGTACTGGAGTAGATGTTATCATTTTGATTCCCCAACTCTTGTAAAAGTCAGTAGTTCTCTTGCTTATAAACTGAGAACCATTGTCACAGATTATCTCGGCTGGGACTCCGAATCTGGTCAGGATATTCCTCTTTACGAAGGATACTACTTCTTGGTCTCTAACTTGAACAAATGCCTCGGCTTCAACCCACTTAGAGAAATAATCCGTCATTGCTAACATAAAGACTTTTCCTCCCGGAGCTTTTGGTTACCACAATCCCTTTCGTGTATATCCTGAAGTACCTCTTTGGCTTTAGGATCCTCCAAGCACCTCAAATACGGTCCTGCAAGAGATTTCTTGTATAAAATATTATTTATAATAGTGAATCGTGATACCTTCATCCTAAATGCCTTAGGATTTTCATTTCCAGGGATGTGTCCTTCTTTGAGATATCTCATGATTGGAGCTGTCCAGGATTTAGGATCCTCTTCAGGATGCTCTGCTCCAGGATCCTGAATACCC
Source organism: Helianthus tuberosus (assembly GCA_030545235.1). Lineage (NCBI taxonomy): Eukaryota > Viridiplantae > Streptophyta > Magnoliopsida > Asterales > Asteraceae > Helianthus > Helianthus tuberosus. The sequence goes on along the minus strand of JARYGA010040125.1, from coordinate 2,273 downwards.
GCTACTTCTTTATCCTGAGGATTCGTTGTAGGATATAAGACATGTAATATTGGTATTTGGGTCCCTTCCGGTATCCTGATCGATGATCCCAAATTTGCTAAGGCATCCGCTTCAGCATTATCCTCCCTTGGTACCTGTTCAAGTATAAAAAACATCGAAATACCCTGCTAATTTTTTGAGAATATCGAGATATTCGATTAATTTCTCACCCTTAACTGCATAGGATCCATTAAAATGGTTAGTAATTAACAAAGAGTCAACATATACTTGCAAATTCTTAATACTCATATTCTTAGCTAACTCTAATCCTGCAATTAAAGCCTCATATTCTGCTTCATTATTAGTAGCAGGGAACTCACACCTAATAGCCTGGGGTAATATGTCCCCCTGTGGCGATTTTAGTAGTATTCCCAATCCTATTCCTCTAACATTAGATGCTTCATCAGTATATAATGTCCATGATCCTGAGGGTTCTCCTAACTGCTGGACTTCTAGGTCTACTTCATCCTGAATGTCACTACTGAAATCAGCCACAAAGTCAGCTAGAGCCTGCGATTTTATGGCATTCCTAGGTTCATACACTAAGTCATAAGCACTTAACTTTACTGACCACTTAGCCATCCTGCCGACATCTCTGGTTTCCTAAGCACATTTTTAATAGGATAGTTGGTTTTAACATGAATCCTATGTGTTTCAAAATAATGTCTAAGTTTTGTTGATGCCATAACTAGGGCTAATATCATTTTATCTAAGTGGGAATACCTAGTTTCAGCATGTAATAAACTATTACTAACATAATAAACTGTTACTCACATAATAAATTGTTACTAACATAATAAACAAGATACAGCTGACCTTCGTGATCCTTAACCAAAACAGCACTTACTGCATTCCCTGATACTGCAAGATACAGGAATAATGGTTCACCATCCTCGGGCTTCATCATCAGAGGTGCGGTTTGAAAGATATTGCTTTAATTCCTGTAAGGCTGCTTCATGCTTTTCTCCCCACTCAAACCTCTTATTCTTCTTCAGGATATCGTAGAATTCTTTACATTTTTCTGAGAATCTTGAGATAAATCTATTTAATGCCGCTACTCGCCCCGTCAGTCTTTGTACATCTTTCATGTTGGAAGGTGATTTGATATCCACTATAGCTTTAATCTGCTCCGGGCTTGCCTTTATATCCCTTTCAGTCACCATGCATCCTAAAAATTTTCCTGCCCCCACTCCAAAATGGAACTTGGCAGGATTTAGTTTCATATTGTACTGGTCCAGGATATCAAATGCTCCTTTAATATCCTGGAGATGATCCACATCCTTCTTGTATTTGACTACCATATCGTCAATGTACACTTCTATGGTGTCCCCCAGTTTATCTTTAAACATCATGTTCACCAATCTCTGGTACGTTGCACCTGCATTTTTCAAACCAAAAGGCATAGCAGTATAACAGTAAATACCTGTTGGTGTCATGAAAGCAGTATCCTCCTGGTCTGAAGGTTCCATTTGGATCTGCTGGAATCCTGAGGATGCATCCATGAAGGTTAACATCTCATGACCAGCAGTGGCATCCACCATCGAGTCTATAAGAGGCAGAGGGAATGGTTCTTTAGGACATGCTTTGTTCAAGTCTGTGTAATCTACACAAACTCTCCATTTCCCATTCTTCTTTTGAATCACGACCACATTTGCTAGCCACTTGGGAAATTTGACTTCCCTGAACGTCTTTGACTTCAATAGTCTTTCAACCTCTTCTTGATTAATTACGTTTCGTTCTGGAGCAAACTTCCTTCTCTTTTGCCAGATAGGCTTGAAAGACCTGTCAATTCCAAGCTTGTAAGTTATAATATCCTTAGAAATACCTGTCATATCCTCATGCTTCTATGCGAATGTTGACATCCTGCATTTCAAAAAGTTAGTTAACTGATTTTCAATATCCTGAGGGATATTGGCTCCTACGAGCACCGAGATATCTGGATTATCCTAATCTAGGATAATTTTCTTTACATCCTGCTCTGAAGCCTCCACGATATCCTGGGCCTGCATCTTTAATTGCTATGCTGCATTAGGCTTGGTTGAGGATTTCATCGAGGATGAGTAACATTCCTTTGCCTCCTGTTGATCACTTTCCACCTTGACAACCCCCCAAGGAGTAGGGATCATGATACACTGATGATAAGTTGACGGTACAGCTTTCATATCATGGATCCATGGCGTGCCCAATATGATATTATAGTAGGATAAGGAGTCCATCACACAGAAGCGCTGTAT
>JARYGA010040124.1:0-33952 GCA_030545235.1 Helianthus tuberosus | reverse complement strand
GGTGCGGTTGTTTTTGCGTTAAAGATTTGGCGACACTACCTATATGGTACTAAGTGTGTGGTTTTCACTGACCATAAGAGCCTATAGCATATCTTTAACCAAAAGGAACTGAATATGCGTCAGCGATGATGGGTAGAGTTGCTTAACGACTACAACTGCGAGATTCGCTACCATCCTGGCAAGGAGAATGTCGTGACCGATGCTCATAGTCGTAAGACTCATGTTAGTAGCATCCGTTGTTTTCAGATCACTAGCGATCTTCATGCTTGTATCCGCGAAGCTCAATACTCGTTAGCTAATGAAGGTAGTCTAATCGTTGAGGTACGAGATGCTTCTATTGACCAACTTGAAACAAAATCTAATGGACTTCAATACTATCTCAATTGCATCTGGGTGCCAGATCGCGATAATCTTCGTGAGCTCATTATGAATGAGGCTCACAAATCCCGATACTCAATTCATCCTGGTGCTAATAAGATGTACCATGATCTGCGTATGACTTATTGGTGGCCTGGTATGAAAAAGGAAATTGCCGCCTACGTCTCGAAGTGTCTTACTTGCTCAAAGGTCAAAGCCAAACATCAACGTCCTTCAGGTCTTCTCGAACAACCCGAAATCCCTGTTTGACCAAATCAGCCCACTTTCTTCATATTCGTGAAGATTTCAAGGTGGAGAAAATTGCTCGAATCTACACTGATGAAATCATATGTCGTTATGGTATACCCATTGATATCATCTCTGACCGCAATGGTCGTTTCACTTCACGTCTTTGGTAAACTTTTCAATCCGCTATGGGTTCTCACTTGAATCTTAGTATAGCCTTTCATCCTCAAACGGATGGACAGACTGAACGCACTATTCAAACCCTAGAGGATATGCTCCGTTCTTGTGTCATCGACTTTGGTAGTAATTGGGATGTACATTTACGATTGATCGAATTCTCGTATAACAACAACTATCATTCCAGTATTCAGATGGCTCCTTTCGAAGCTTTATACGGTCGCAAGAGCCGATCTCCTCTCAGTTGGCATGAGATTGGTGACAAGCAACTTACTGGCCCTGAAATCATTCAAGAAATGACGGATAAGATTCTTTAAATCCGCACTAACTTGATCAAGGCCAGGAGCAGACAAAAGAGCTATGTAACGCCTCACTATTCGCAGCTTTCTGTTTTTAGAAAGTTCATCTTGTAATTCTATTTTCGGAAACCCGTTTCCTTTGTAATCGTATTTCGTTTCAAGCTATTGTAAATCCGAGACTTGATCGTAATGAAAGGAATCTTTTATATGAAATATACATCGTTTATACATTATTTATACATTGATACATACATTTGTTTGACACATGATTCGTAATTCGCATAAACATAAGCTTAACTCGTAAACAATGATCGTGTATTCGTAATCCCTAAATCTTTATACATTCAAACACTTGGTTATTCGATTATAAGATTAAGTTGTATGTTTTTTTTTCACTTGATCATACCTGTAGGATCGTTGTTTAACCCGAATGAGTCGTTCAGAAGAGTTGATTATCCGAATCAGAGGCGGAATCAATGAAACGGACGTGGAAACAGCTTGATTCACTTTAATATGTCTCTATTAATGAATTGATAGTATTACAGCACCTGAAGACAGTTCGGCAGCACTTCGTTACCGATTCTAATTCCGTTACAAATGAATCAACAGGAACAAGCTATATATAGTGCACTAACAGACTCCCCCTTGAATGTTGACGAAGTCTTCAGTGTCTATTCTTTAGCATGACACATCTTCAGTCTTGATCAATCTTTTTGGGCTTTCCAAATTGTCTAACACTGTGAGCATCCATCCATCTTTATCTTCTTCCATCAGCTTCAATCTTTGAATGTTGTACCAGGAACTAACTCTGGCTCTAACATTAACAGCTTCTTCAGGCTCCCCCTTTCGTCAAGCTTCCGTGCTTTAGGGATCGCCACCTAGCTTTCATCTACAAGCTCCCCTTTGCTTCAAGCTCAACTTTAGACTCCCCCTTAGACTCAGCTGTCAGGATCGTAATCTGGTATACCTGCAATCCTTAAACATCTATAAATACAATGTTTTCAAATCAAACTCTCTAAACCACTTCCCCTATCAACAAACTTCTAGAATTTGTCAGTTTCAGCGAAACGGATCGGAAACTGGCTCTTTAACAATATAAGCATCCAAATCCATCACAGTTAAGCATCCAAGTCCAAACTAATGACCTTGGAGATATCACAAACTGTTTTGATTTTTGTTAAAAACTTCAAGTTTCAAATTAATGACCTTGTTTTATTTTGACACTCAGCATCTCAGACATCAGTTGTCGAAAATAAAATAGAATCAAAATCTTTTTGTATTTTCTGAAATATAAAGTAGTAAAGAAATATTTACAAACATATTTACAGACAATATTTTTGTTTGAGTTCACGTCAGAGGATCATATCAGTTTTTGACAAGTCACAAGTACCGTTGAGCTTATTTTCACATTACGAATTAAACAATTCACTTAGATTGTCGATATACTGATCCACTTAAATTTTCACACAAAGTTCAACTGATTCAGGATACGAATTAGGTGTATTAAGAACTTAAACTCATTCATGTGTCCCACCTCTTGAATATACTCCCGTATCCAGATCCCAATATTCAGTCTTACAGGTGAGTATACCTAGATGAAATCTGTAAGGGATTAAATTGCGAAGAATCGTGAGAGCTCAGGTCAGAACTTCCGTTCAGCAGAGAGATGACGACTTCGACTTTTGGTGTGTCCCCTTTAGAGGATCTTTTCTTCAACAGCACATGATTAGCATTTTTCAATGTTTCATCATTTTTTATGCTGAGGGCGATTGCTATATTTCAAGCATGCATAAAGTATTATACGGGGACTAGGCCATTGCTTCCGCAAAATCAGAAGTCCCGGGATAATACCCCAGATATCAGTAAGCATAAAGACCTAGTATCTCAGAAAGAGGGGTCCTTCAAACGAGATTTCAGGGGTTACCTATATATCCAAGTAGTGTTCCCCACTAAATAAGCAAGTTTGAATTTATGTTTATATCCCGAAAAAGTTTACTAAATGTATAAAAACCTATCGGCATATCATCAGTGAGACTGTTTAACGCTATATAAACATTACATTTCTTTAGCATACTGTAACTGTCTACTGATGTACTATCATTTCCTCTTTTTACGCAAAAACTCAATTTTTGAATTTTATCATGTTTTTGTCTTTTTTAAATTTTCAAATGTTTTTGAATTTTCTAACAACAATACTCCCCCTAAAATGCAAAATCATTTAAAGAAAAATTTGACAACCAACACTGATAGCTTTGTCTCGCCATCCATTTTCTGTTTTTCGTGCTCTGTTTTGCAGAAAATCTAACATATAAAGCAACAATTACCCCCATGATTTACAACACATTGATATTTACAGTTTGAAAACCATTTTTCAATCTTGTGAAAGTAATCATGTTTGTTCAGCCATGAGGGTTTCGGCGTATTCAATCAACATATTTTTGTATTTTTGAATATTTTGACAAAATTAAAAAACAAACATATTTTTGGTTTTTAATATTTTTAATTTTTAGGGTTTTTGAAATATTGTTTTTTTATGTACAGAAAACAAACAAACTAACTCCCTGTTTTCACCCAACACAGGGTCCAGCAGCCTCTTCCTCCTCTCGTTGTGCCAGGCTGCTCCAACTTCCATTCTCACAATCTTTGATTTTGTTGAGCACCTGCACATTTAAAGCATTCAATTACTTGAACAATTTTGCCCAGGTTTGTTTATCCTTAGGCATTTCAACACAATAAACTTCATTCAATGTCGGAAAGTCTTTGTCATCTTTCACAAAGACCTTATCACTTTTGACTTCAACTTTTTCATCTTTTACCAAAGTCATCAGTTTGTTAGCACTCCATGTTTGACCTTTAGAAGTACCACGTTTGTAAAAATGTGAATTTTTTTGAATATTTTGATTTTGAACAACAACTTTTGGTTTCCAAAACTCTTGGGATTTTGTCATATCAACGGATGTTTTCCAACTTTGTGTTGTTCTAACTCTGGGTGTGTGAGAATTCCAGGTCTGTCTTGAATTGAACCTATTTGGTTTTGATTTCCAGGTTTGGTTCGAAACAAACTTGTTTGTGTTGTATCTCCAAGTTTGTTTTGAATCAAATTTGGTTGACCTTTGTTTCACATCCTCAGATTTCTATTTCTCAACATTTTCAGACTTCTTTTTGTCAACATCAACAGGTTTCAGATTTGGACACTTGCGTGCGAGATGTCCAATTTGATCACACTTAAAACATGTTCTTTTTTAAACATCTTTGACCTGTGGTTGTTGCTTTTTCTTTTGAGCATAGAACTCTTCATTTGACTGTCGTCTAAATTTAAGTTCTTTCTCTTCTTCGGAACTTGTCCCGTGAACAAAATTCATCTTTGCCTGAAAATTCGGTGTTTCATTTTTATTTCGACCTTGTTTCTTCTTATAACCCAACCCAGCCTTCATGTTCTTCTTTTTGTAACCAGGTTTGTTATAAAAAGTTTTATGACCTTTTCCAGCAAACTTTGAAATTTCAGATTTTTCAATCTCAACCATTTTGAAAACTTTATCTACCTTTTCTGAAATCACATTCTGAATTGGGAATACAACATCTAAGAATAATTTGGCTGATCCAATCATGGTATAAACCAATCCTTTTGAATCATCATCCATATTTTTCTCAGACTTTGTGTTTTTCAGATATCCATCATGAAAATTACCTTCATTTTCATCCTGTGATTCAGATTTACCTGTATCAACCGACTCTTCTTTCAACACACTTTCAACGACCTTACCTACCACCTCTGAATCACTAGAATCATCAGATTTGGAATAGGTTACGTCAATGCTGTCTGGCAATTGATCTACCATGTTGAAAGCTTTTTCGACCTTTTCATCATCATAAAACACAAACTTTTCCGGTGGTGGAACTTGATGAAACTCTGAGCCAATACCTTTCTTGTTTTGCTCAGAATCTTTCCCATCCAGCTTTATGTTGAAAATACGTTCAAGCACATATGACGACGCATGATAACTTTTTAACTTGTTATTAACCTGTTCTAAATCAACAATCCGACGCTTAAGTTTAGCAACATCTTCAATATAAGAATTTACAACTTGTTGCTTTATTTCATACTTTCTCTTAAACGTATCAGTTGTTTTAGAACAATATTTCAATCTTGATTGAACAAGTTTCATTTCACGTTTTACTTTTTCAAATGATTCTTTTGTAATGTGATAAGCCAATTTTATTGAATCACACTCTTTCTTCATTTATTGACAAACATTTTCCTTTTGATCACATTCTTCTGTCATTTTTGAAACCTTTTCTTTTAAACTTTCATTTTCTTTTTCTAACTTTTTTCATTTTTCTGAAAACGTTTCATTATTATCTTTTAAAACCTTTTCATTTTCTAACATTTCTTTGCATTTATTTTTGAAAACTTCCTCGATTTTTGTGAATTCAAGATCTCTTGTTCTGAACCTTTCATCTTTTTCAGTACAAGCACTGCACGTTTCCATGCATTTCTTGCACTTTTCAATGATTTTGATTTCGGTTTCAGAATCAGAATTTACCTCAGTGATTGGCACTTCGGTGTTTGCTGCAATTTCAGTCTGATTCTGATCAGCAACTTTCAGCTTTTCTTCTTTTCCAAAACCAGCATCATTTTAATACCAACATCAGCAGAATTATCAATCTTCACTTCAGCTTCTTCAACTTGTTGTTCTTCAGTAACAGCTTCTTTCTCAACTACTCTTTCTTTTATCACCTCCTCTTTCTGAGACATCTTCACATCTTCAACTTTCACTTCTTCAACCTTCACCTTCTCAGCAACTTTCTTCAAATCATCAACTAGATTCTCAATATTCTTTTTCATTCTTTCTTCATTCCTCTTCCTCAGTTTTGATGTCATAGCATTCCTGATGATTTTATCCAGCCTTTTTACATATGTCTTGTCTTTTGAAACATTTGAGTAATATTCGCCAGATCGAGGAATTACTAAAAGAACATCATCGTGAACTATGTCGCTTCTTGGAACAACAGGTTCTCCTTCTTTGTTGACAAAACATTCTTGTTTCTTATCCCATCTTTTGTTTCGAACAACATTTTCATATTCTTCCTGCATCTTCTCCATTCTGCATCCAACAATAAAAACTTCTCTCTCAGTTTTCTCTCTCAAAATCTCTTCACGAGTTTTCTCTTTTATCTCAGCTATGCCTTTTTCTTCTTTGTTTTCCTCTTGAATTTCAGCAACAAAAGCATAATGATCATGCTTTTTGGGTAAAATTTGATCATCTTCCTTTGTTCTAATTTTGAATCGATAATCAATCCGATCTTCTTCTGGAAGAATCTGACTCCAGTCAAATCCCTCATCATCATGGAAAACTGCACAAGCTCTTAATTTGGGTATATCTACAATCATTTTCGGTGATAGATGGCCTTTCGGTAGTAATCATCATTGAATGGATGTTCATTTCCACCAGCTGTAGAATTTTTGCATTCTCTCTTGAAATGACCTTTTTGCTTACATTTGAAGCAGGTCACTTTGGATTTGTCAAATCCAAGCTTCGTTGATGGACCGCCCAATGATTGCTTCCCAGTACTCTCCATGTATCTTTGAGCTCTGCGAATGCAACTTGCCAGACACCAACGGATGTCAATGAGTTCCATCTCTTCCGGATCAATCTGGTCGTAGTCTTCTTTGGTTAATTTAGAGTTTCCAATTTTGCCAGCTACCAGACCTTCATACGATTCCAGAACAGATGCAAGGAAACTCATTTGCTGCTTTGCTGCATTGATGCTCATTGCAGGAGAATTTTTCAACTTAAGAGCAATGTTGCACAATATCTCCTCTGCTTCTGCAGGACTTGTTTTTGAAGATGAATGATATCCAGAATTGTAGCTCGATGAGGTTGTTTGTGGTTCTTTCATCTTCTCACCACTGAATGTTGTCTTTGGTGAACTATCAGCTTTCACCGAAGGTAAATTGCCTGTGTAGTACAGACCAACATTCTGATGATGTGATGAACTGCTCATTTTGCTTTGCTTTTGCAATTCCAGATCATGACTCTCAATTTTTTCTAACAAAACATCAAGAGAAATTGTATCATACAAAGCATCATTTTTTAGAATAAAAACAAACGTTTGCCACTGATCAGCTCGTGGTAACGCTTCAATTACTTTGTCAATTATTTCTTCTCTGGTTTTCACAATTTGAAACCTTTCAAGCTCAATTTTTAGATGACAAAATCGTTCTATCATTTGCCTAACAGATTCACCTTTTAAACTATCAAACAAATCGAATTCCTTTTTTAATAACGCAATTTTGTTTTTCTTAATTTGTTTACCCCCCTCAGCTTTCACCTACAAAGCTTTCCACACAGATTTTGAAGACCCATCATGAATTAACAATGAAAAAATATCATCTCGAACTGATTGTTGGATCAAGGCAATCATCTTCTGTTCATATGAAAATTGCTTTTTGTCTTCCTATGAAAAACTTTTGATCGGAATTTCTTCATTTTTATCATCAATAGGTTTATCATACCCAAACTCCAAGCAAAACCAACTTTCATGTGCATACGTTTTAGTCCAGTTAATAAACCTTTCTTTCCACCAGACATAGTCCTCAATATTAACAAGCTTAGGTGGTTTCGAATAAGTTCCATAAAAGTTGTCATGTTTAATGTTGTCTTTGATTGTTTTTGTTATCGCTTTGGGTGTAGCATCTGAAGCTCCCACCGTATCCGAGGTAAATGCGTTGTAGAAAGTATTGAAAAATTCTTCAGCCATGATGTGATCCTGAAGACAGACAAAACAAACACAATCAGTTTAATCAATATCAAACAATTTAAAATAAACTGACACTCGGTTGACGTGAAATGATCTTGACACAAAATGAGATTTGGTGCGAAATCAGCTTTCAAACGGAATTAGTCTTCAAACTGAATCAGACTTCAAGCGAAATTACAACTTCACACGAAAACACTTTGGTGCAGAATTATCACTTCAAACGGAAATACTCTTTGAACGAAATTCCCAAGCGGAATTAACCTTTCATACGAAATTACCAAACGGAATTCTCTTTTCAAACGGAATTACCACACAGAATGACCTTTTCACGCGGAATTAGTAATTTCGTGCGAAATTACTTCAAACTTTCAAGCGAAATTATGTTGTTAGTTCAAACGGAATTACTTGTTTGGCCCATTTTTGTCATTTTTACTTCGAATTTTCATCTGAAACTCTCAAGGGTTTGTTAAAACACTGTTTCACATAAGACGTGTGAAATTTAAACCATTTTGACCGTTAAAAGTTGTCCAATTTGAAAAAGAAGGTGTAGAAGACAGAAATTCAGCTGTAATCACAAAGAACTCTTCCTCCTGAGCTCTGATACCACTTGTAGGATCGTTGTTTGACCCGAATGAGTCGTTCAGAAAAGTTGATTATCCGAATCGGAGGCGGAATCAATGAAACGGACGTGGAAACAACTTGATTCACTTTAATATGTCTCTATTAATGAATTGATAGTATTACAGCACCTGAAGACAGTTCGGCAGCACTTCGTTACCGATTCTAATTCCGTTACAAATGAATCAACAGGAACAAGCTATATATAGAGATGTAATTCTGTATGAAATTAACAAGGTTAATTTCGTGTGGAATTAGCTTGACTAATTCCGTGCGGAATTACTTTGTTAATTCCGTGCGGAATTACTTCCAACTATATAAAACTTGTTTCCTCGTAATACGAGCCCTGATCTATCAATCCTATTACAAGATGTGATACAAGACGAAGTCAACAGACATAGTGCACTAACAATACCAAACTATAAACCATACATACTTGTTACATTTCATGTGTTATACACATATGTTATCACACTTTTTGCTAAATTAAAACATTTCATTTATGCATTTTGGACATTGTTACATGTTACATACATACTAGACGCCATGTAACACTTTATTAAACATTAAATATATACCTTCTAATGTAAAAAAAAACAAAACAAAACAAAAATTATAGGGCTGTTAACAGCCTTGCATCAGCCCACTTAAATACTTTGTTTTGAGTTATTCAACCCACTAAACACTTCCAAAGCCCAACCCAATGAAACCCTAATCCATCCCCTATATAACCCAAGCCTCCTCCAAGAATTTTTCACTTTCTAAACACTCTCCATTCACTCTCAAACACTCCAAACCATAGCTGACTTCTGAAGTTCGAGCAGATTGATACTACTTCACTAAAGTGAGCATAACTCACTCAATTCTTATCCGATTCACTCGATTGTTTTTGCTACTTATTTGTATTAACCCTAGCTACATTTCCATGGGTTTTCCCTGGAAAATCAGAGCTAGGAACGTCGCCAAAAGCGCTCCAAAGTTGACTGATTTTTCTGTTCATGTTTCAATCTTTGATAAACTTGTTTAAACTTGAGGAAACTCATCTCAAACCTATGTCCTTATGCTTATAACCACATCTATGGTTAGTTAGGCTTAAAAAAAGGTTGAGACATTCAAAATCAGAGGTATAAACCTCACAAACTTTTTGTTTTGTTCAAAGGTTTAACCCACAAATGATGTTCAAGTTCAAGACTTGATGTTTGTGTGATTTAGGATTAACTTGGGTTATCCTACTTAAAAATCCACACAATGCTTGATGATTTTTCATAGATTAGTTTTTCATATTCTTGTATTACTTGTAAGTTCTTGACCATCCTTGTATGTTCATAACATCAAGTGTAGTGGTGAACACTTAGAGGTGCCTAAATGGAAGACTTTTCTTCCTACCTCCTACATGAATTCTATGACACTTAAGAGGTTCCTAAATGGAGGATTCATCCTCCTACCTCATGCTTGAACTAATGGACTTATTGATATATTACATAACATATATAATACCTATATAAACTATCCAAATATTCGAACCTTTGATGATGAATTTGTGTTCATTCGTCAAAGCACTAGATTGCATCATCTAAGACCTAAAACTTGTTATGATTCTAATGGGTGTTCTACACATGAAAACATTCTAACCCTTGGGGTTTCATAGTGTCAAACAAGTATTATGTGTTAAAAGATTATTACTTTCATATGTTATATTCTTATGTTTTAAGTTCCGAATCTCGACTCTAAACATACCTTGAACTTTAACCCTTATACATTTGATCTCCTAGTCTCATTGCTCATCAACAATTGGATAATCGGAAAGCATGTGCAAATTTTGTGAGTATACTTGACCCATTTTACCGTTTTCACACTTTTGGGTGTAACATGTTTTTATATACAAAACACACTTAGTATACATTTTCTTATGCAACTACATAAACAAACAATCCAAAACATGCTTACTATTTGTTATGCTTGATTCGTGTTTTCTGGGTGATTCTTATGTGATGAACTTGTCATTAGCTTCGTACAAGCCTCCACTTAACATGTATAGCGCTATAGGAGTAACGCATCGCCCGTGAATGAGAGGTCATGTTAGGTTTATTCATTCATACTTGCATAAACAGAGGGTTGACTTGTAAATCGCATGCCAGTTTAATACGTTAATCTTGATAACTAGGTTTGACATGTGGATTGTTCCTTATTATTTTTATACTTATATACTACGCACCAAACTTGTATACTCGCCAATACTTTTTGTATTGAACTACACTTTTAAAACATGTTGCAGGTTTTGCGATGATGTTGGTGATGCATGGAATCTAGTAGGATGCTTAGATACACACTTTAATTTGTATTTATATTGTATTGTATTTCATCATTCATGTTGTAATTGTTTTAAATCCTTGTAATTGACTCTTTAGAAATGAAATGAAAATTTATTACTTAAATACTTGTCACAAATAGTGTTATGAAGTCTCTTGCAATCTATTTCGTCTCACTCCGATGTTTCCGCCATCGGTTGGGGTGTGACAGATTGGTATCAGAGCCATAACTATAGGGAATTAGGAAAAAATATTGCCATGCTTTTCACCTAGTCTATAGTTAAGCACCAAATTCGACCATACTTGCTTCACATGCTATTTTATTGAAACATCTTTATGTGCTATTCTTGAAATGTCTTTTACGTGTTATTTTCTTGAAATGTTTTATGTGCTTATACTTATTATTATTTTGAACATACGTCTTTTACACGTTTATACAAAAATCGAAACCACTCGTAGTACACGAACGAGACGACTTCACCAAAATAGGCGTGAAACCCACAATTTGGTGAACAACTCTCAATCCACCAACTTTTCCTTTTTACATGAAATTCACCATCAAGATAGGAGTGAAATCCTCACCTTGATGGAGAAATTCAAATTTCAAATTCTAGTGGACCTTCGTCAAAGTGTTGAAATTAAATTTTGACCCAACAAGTACCAACCACACTTAGGATACGAAATCGCCAAGTTAGGGGTGAAACCCGCACCTTGTCGACTAGTTCCACTCCTTGATTTTCATTAATCCTGCCAAGTCTCCGAAATTTCAATTGATTTGGGACATGTAGTAACCGGAAGGGTAAATACCGTTAACCGACTTGTCGGCGAGAGTATTTTACCTATTATGCCAAAGCATGCTCCTCAAATTCAAAAGACTTTTCGACCACCTTGGTTAGTCAAAGTTCTGTTTTGGAACCATCCAAATTTTAATCAAACATGTGTTTCTATTATTTATCTTATACGATGCAATCTTTCAAATTGAAACTAATTTCCGATATTCTCTTTTCACACATACAACATATTAAATCATTTCATACATTTATACATATGCATGATTTCATAAAATTTTATTTATATTTCTTATAACAACAAATGGAGACATATCATCAAAGATAGGAGTGAATTCCTTACCTTGACGATTAACTCCACTCTCTCTTTCTTAAAACGACCTTACCAACTAGTTAGGGGTGATTCCCTTAGCTAGGTGATCGTTACCAAAAAATTTCCTTCAAAATATCTTATTATGCAAACCCGATCATGTTTTATACCTAAATCGTTTATCATTATTCAAAATACCTACTTATACCGATTTCAAAATACATTGTTTTATCAAACGTACTTCTTATCCTACAATCTATTTTCACTCAACTCATATACACGAGATTCTTAATCATGTCTTAAAACATTTTATTACCCGAATTTTAAAACCTTACGAAATGCTACCAATAAACCATACATACTTGTTACATTTCATGTGTTATACACATATGTTATCACACTGTTTGCTAAATTAAAACATTTCATTTATGCATTTTTGGACATTGTTACAAGTTACATACATACTAGACACCATGTAACACTTTATTAAACATCAAATATATACCTTCTAATGTCAAAAAAAATAAAACAAAACAAAAATTATAGGGCCGTTAACAGCCTTGCATCAGCACAATTAAATTCTTTGTTTTGAGTTATTCAGCCCACTAAACACTTCCAAAGCCCAACCCAATGAAACCCTAATCCATCCCCTATATAACCCAAGCCTCCTCCAAGCATTTTTCACTTTCTAAACACTCTACATTCACTCTCAAACACTCCAAACCGTAGCTGACTTCTGAAGTTCGAGCAGATTGATACTACTTCACTAAAGTGAGCATAACTCACTCAATTCTTATCCGATTCACTCGATTCTTTTTTATACTTCTTTGTATTGACCTTAGCTATGTTTCCATGGGTTTTCCTTGGAAAATAAGAGCCTGGAACGTCGCCAAAAGGGCTCCAAAGTTGACTGATTTTTCTGTTCATGTTTCAATTTTTGATGAACTTGTTTTAGCTTGAGGAAACACATCTCAAACCTATGTCCTTATGCTTATAACCACATCTATGGTTAGTTAGGCTTAAAAACAAGGTTGAGACATTCAAAATCAGAGGTATAAACCTCATAAACTTTCTGTTTTGTTGAAGGGTTTAACCCACAAGTGATGTTCAAGTTCAAGACTTGATGTTTGTGTGATTTAGGATTAACTTGGGTTATCCTACTTAAAAATCCACACATTGCTTGATGATTTCTTATAGATTAGTTGTTCATATTCTTGTATTACTTGTAAGTTCTTGACCCTCCTTGTATGTTTATAACATCAAGTGTAGTGGTGAACACTTAGAGGTGCCTAAATGGAAGACTTTTCTTCCTACCTCCTACATGAATTCTATGACCCTTAAGAGGTTCCTAAATGGAGGATTCATCCTCCTACCTCATTCTTGAACTAATTTACTTATTGACATATTACATAACATATATAATACTTATATAAACTATCCAAATATTCAAACCTTTGATGGTGAATTTGTGTTCATTCGTCAAAGTACTAGATTGCATCATCTAAGACCTAAAACTTGTTATGATTCAAATGGGTGTTCTACCCATGAAAACATTCTAACCCTTGGGGTTTCATAGTGTCAAACAAGTATTTTGTGTTAAAAGATTATTACTTTCATATGTTATATTCTTATGTTTTAAATTCCGAATCTCGAATCTAAACATACCTTGAACTTTAACCCTTATACATTTGATCTCCTAATCTCATTGCTCGTCAACAACTGGATAATCAGAAAGCATATACAAATTTTGTGAGTATACTTGACCCATTTTACCATTTTCACACTTTTTGGTGTAACGTGTTTTTATATACAAAACACACTTAGTATACATTTTCTTATGCAACTACATAAACAAACAATCCAATACATGCTTACTATTTGTAATGCTTGATTCGTGTTTTCTAGGTGATTCTTACGTGATGAACTTGTCATTAGCTTCATACGAGCCTCCACTTAACATGTATAGCGCTATAGGAGTAACGCACCGCCCGTGAATGAGAGGTCATGTTAGGTTTATTCATTCATACTTGCGTAAACAGAGGGTTGACTTGTAAATCGCATGCCAGTTTAATACGTTAATCTTGATAACTAGGTTTGACATGTGGATTGTTCCTTATTATTTTTATACTTATATACTACACACCAAACCTGTATACTCGCCAATACTTTTTGTATTGAACTACACTTTTAAAACATGTTGCAGGTTTAGCGATGATGTTGGTGATGCATGGAATCTAGTAGGATGCTTAGATACACACTTTAATTTGTATTTCTATTGTATTGTATTTCATCATTCATGTTGTAATTGTTTCAAATCCTTGTAATTGACTCTTTAGAAATGAAATGAAAATTCATTACTTAAATACTTGTCACAAATAGTGTTATGAAGTCTCTTGCAATCTATTTCATCTCACTCCGATGTTTCCGCCATCGGTTGGGGTGTGACAAGCTATGCTTATATATAATACTATATATAACATATATAATACTTATATGAACTATCCAAAGATTCGAACCTTTGATGATGAATTTGTGTTCATTCGTCAAAGTACTAGATTGCATCATCTAAGACCTAAAACTTGTTATGATTCAAATGGGTGTTCTACCCATGAAAACATTCTAACCCTTGGGGTTTCATAGTGTCAAACAAGTATTTTGTGTTAAAAGATGATTACTTCCATATGTTATATTCTTATGTTTTAAATTCCGAATCTCGAATCTAAACATACCTTGAACTTTAACCCTTATACATTTGATCTCCTAATCTCATTGCTCGTCAACAACTGGATAATCAGAAAGCATATGCAAATTTTGTGAGTATACTTGACCCATTTTACCGTTTTCACACTTTTGGGTGTAACATGTTTTTATATACAAAACACACTTAGTATACATTTTCTTATGTAACTACATAAACAAACAATCCAATACATGCTTACTATTTGTTATGCTTGATTCGTGTTTTCTGGGTGATTCTTATGTGATGAACTTGTCATTAGCTTCGTACAAGCCTCCACTTAACATGTATAGCGTTATAGGAGTAACGCACCGCCCGTGAACGAGAGGTCATGTTAGGTTTATTCATTCATACTTGCGTAAACAGAGAGTTGACTTTTAAATCGCATGCCAGTTTAATACGTTAATCTTGATAACTAGGTTTGACATGTGGATTGTTCCTTATTATTTTTATACTTATATACTACGCACCAAACTTGTATACTCGCCAATACTTCTTGTATTGAACTACACTTTTAAAACATGTTGCAGGTTTAGCGATGATGTTAGTGATGCATGGAATCTAGTAGGATGCTTAGATACACACTTTAATTTGTATTGCTATTGTATTGTATTTCATCATTCATGTTGTAATTGTTTCAAATCCTTGTAATTGACTCTTTAGAAATGAAATGAAAATTTATTACTTAAATACTTGTCATAAATAGTGTTATGAAGTCTCTTGCAATCTATTTCGTCTCACTCCGATGTTTCCGCCATCGGTTGGGGTGTGACAAGCTATGCTGACAAAAGGCGTAAGCCTCTGGAATTCAATGTTGGAGATCACGTTCTACTCAAGGTATCTCCTTGGAAAGGAGTAATATGCTTTGGTAAAAAGGTAAAGCTTGCCCCTCACTATGTGGGTCCTTTCAAGATACTCGAAAGGATTGGCAAGGTGGTGTACCGACTCTATTTGCCTCAAGAGCTTAGCAACGTACACCCGACGTTCCACGTTTCTAATCTCAGGAAGTGCTTAGCAGATGAGGACCTTCATGTTCCCATCGAAGACTTGAAAATAAACGAGACTCTTCTTTTTGTGAAACTTTGAAACTTGACACTTGATACTTTCACAAAAAGGAAGTGCTTAGCAGATGAGGACCTTCATGGACCGAGGTACCAAGCGGCTAAGGCGCAGCAAAATTTCCATAGTAAAGGTGCAATGGGAAGGAAATCGTGGTGCCGAATTCACTTGGGAGCTCCAGAATGAAATGAAAGCCAAATATCCACAGCTCTTCGAGCAGTCTTCCTCTCAGATTTCAGGGACGAAATCTCCTAAAGGAGGGGAGACTGTAACGCCATGCGTTTCGATACTTTAATTATTTTGGCAGGTCTCGTCATACTTCCTGCGTTGTGATGATTGTAATCTTGAGACAATCAATCGTAGTGAGAAATGAAACTATTTGAATCTTAATCGAGCGAAACTATGTGAAACTTTTACTTTATGTGATGCTTCTATGATACTTTTATATGTGAGCAATACGATTCTTGACTCTTGTGATGCCTTATACATGAGCGATATGAATCTTGACTTTTGCGAATCTTAACTCTTGTGATACTTTGAAACTTGACACTTGATACTTATTGAACGAGAAACTTGATACTTATTGAACAAGAAACTTGATAGTTATTGAATGAGAAACTTTGATACTTGGTTAAACAAGAAACTTGATACTTACTAACTAGCTTAAACGCAGACTTGAAACACGGAAACTTTTGTGTTAACAATATAATAATGCCATGTAATGGTTACTCACAATAATACGCAACGCAACGCTTAATCTAGCTCGCAAAATGAACTGAAGTCGGGAAACTAGCAAACGGGAATTAGCTGTCCAAATGGACATTTGATCGGATGGTCATTCGACCGGACAAACATCCGATCCCTTGCACACTTACACCGACTTAGATGTCTCTATCACCTATAAATACACCCCTTGACCCTTCATTTCACACCTTTGCCTCTGCCATCCGACCACACGCACTCTCAGTCACTTTAATCAAGATTCAAGGCAAACTCGTAAGTATTCCTCCCCGAATCTTGTACAAACTTCATCATTTATCAATTCTACATAATATTCTTCATCAAAATCACACGAACACTTTAACTTTTTCACAAAAACCAAATGATTTGGGTCTCTTAAAGGTGGTTTCCACTCAGATGTTTGTACAAACTGTGGTGGGGCATTATTTAATCAAGATCGATCCCAGATCTAAAGGATTTTCACAGCTTTTAAACAAAAT
The DNA here is from genome assembly GCA_030545235.1 of Helianthus tuberosus. Taxonomy (NCBI): domain Eukaryota; kingdom Viridiplantae; phylum Streptophyta; class Magnoliopsida; order Asterales; family Asteraceae; genus Helianthus; species Helianthus tuberosus. Next base: position 17,070 of record JARYGA010040124.1, on the reverse strand, counting down.
CTAAGGAATCTCACACTTTTTACACCAGATCTGATGGAATTTTACTTGTTTCCGGCTCAGATCTGATGAACATCACGTTTTTACACTGATTTTCGAACTTTCCTCCAATTTTTATGCAAAACATGGGTGAAATCGGACTTAAACAGACTTCCGATGTCACAACCCAACCGATGGCGGAAAACATCGGGGCGCGACACTGAGCGAAACAGGTTGTCCATAAGTATCCATAACAACTATTAATTATAATATATTAAAGGTTCATGTCCCTTACCACAAACATATAAAATAAAACAGTTATTATAGACATTGTTCTCAAAGATAAATATCAATTCCGACAACTCAGATTTTATTTAGTTTGTTTCTAGACTCCATCCTAGCTCGATTCCAGCAAGTAACAAGTAAAGCATCCTAAACACCTGTCACATACATTAAAATAGAGATCAATACACATAGTGTAAAGGTGAGCATACAAGTTTAATAGTAATAATAGATTTGCGAGAGCGTTTACGCATAGCCGGTATGTAACGTGTATAATGTGAAGCAAGTAAGTTATCGACAACGAAATATGCACAGACGTGACTGTGAGTTGTAGAATGTGCAACACATATCACCACTGTGATATGCGAGAAAAGCCCTTAACAACCCTTGTCCACGACAGGTGCTGAGTCCAAACTATAGTACTATCGTTGCTAAGGTGTCAGACAACAATCACTATGTAAACATAACATACAAGCATTCGTCAAGTAACATGTATAACATGCAGCAATGGTTAGCGTATAAAAGTGTTTGCGTTGTGTGATCGATGTGATTTGATATAGGTAACGTATGTAACACCCAAAAGTGCTTAAAGCGAAAAGGGATCGAGTATACTCACAGATAGCGTTTAGTAACTAAACACTCTCTTGGATTGAAGGGAGCACTGAGAGATTAGCCTGAACAGTTAACGATAGCATAAGCGAAGAACGACGCGTAAAACGATGCAAGTGAACCAAGTGACGAATGGTCATCCGATCGGATGACAATCCGAACGGATGGTCATTCGATCGAATGGCAATCCGTTCGGATGGCCATTCGGTCAGATTGACATTTGTTTGGGATGGATGTATTTGTGTATGATGTGACTTTGAAGTTTTCGTTGTAGCATTTTGAAAACAGAGAAGTATCTCTACCTATCCGGTCGCCCGGTCGAACGGTCGTTTGATTAGATGGCGATCCGTCGGTTAGACATTCTCAGAGAACAAGTTCACAGCAGGATTGTCATTCAATCGGATGGCCTTCCGATCGGATGGCAATCCGTTAGAAACGGATGATCTTTGAAAATTATGAAAAATGTTAAGTGTGGAAACCAAGTGCAATCCGATCGGACGGCAATCCATCCAACAATCTGATCGTGTTAAAAATTTGTTAAGTTTTGAAAGTTTTGCGGTTTGATCGAGGCGGTATGACAACATGTTAAATAACGGAAACCCTACCAAGTCCAGACTATCTGATCGGATGGGAATCACCCCAGTCCGATCAGTTAACTGTTCGTGACGGTTTGTTCATGTTCAACCCAAAGTCGGTTATCTCTTTGATAGGAATCAGATCTCAGATCAACACTTCACCAATAAACGAGTAGAAGGCCTGAACGAGCTCCGATTCTATCGGTTTTGAAGGCATTGCGTGTAAAAGAGTTGAAAGAAAGTTGTGAAACCATCTTCCAATCCTTTTAACCATGAAAGTGTTTAGATCTATGCGAGAATAGTGTTAAAACATGTGGAAATCATGTAGATCTGTATTGTTCTTGGTGGAATAAGGCCAAAGCTTGAAGTTCATAAGAACCCCATGATGACATCATCCTAGAATACCTCAAATCCGCTGAGTTCACGGTTAAAAGTTAAGATTCAAAGGTGAAAATGATGAAGAAGTGTGTATAGATAATAGAAGTACAAGATTTGAGTGGAAAACTTACAAGAATCACGAGAAATCAGGAGAAAAGAGGGATTGAGCGTGCTGTTCAAACGAGAGAGCAGTCACATCACTGTTGGTGATGTGACGGGGGTATTTATAGGTTTCCAAAAGAGGAAAAAGGAGCACAGGTGATGGATCGGATGTCTCTCCAATCGGATGGTCATCCGTTCGGATGACCATTCGATCGAATGGTCATTCGATCGATTGGCTCCGGTGAGATGCGTTTTGATGTTTCGTTTTGCGTGTTGAGCGTTACAATGCGTTTCGAGTGAGCGATGCGATAGTATTACCTTAACTACTATATCTAACATATAATCAACATAAATAACTTCGTTTAGCGTTTGCGATTAGATTGCGTTGCGATAGGGTTGCGATTGCGTTTTAGATTAACACCTCAACTTAAAAATAACATGCACAAGTAACACATAATAGCACACACACGTAAAACAATATCCATAACCTATGATTCGAGTTGCGATTGCGATAGTGATGCGATTAGCGATAAAACTGTGATTAAATAGCGATTATTAACAAGTACTCCACATAATACAACTAAAGCGAAAATAAAATAGAATCTCGATTACAAGTCAAAGACTACAGTCAATAATTAAGCAAGGAGTGACAGATCGTAATTAGCAATCTTTTCTTCCTTTGACTTTGACTTTCAAAACACGGGTTGTTACAGTCTCCCCTACTTTTGGAAATTTCGTCCCGAAATTTAAGAAGCAGGCGTAACAAACAGTTGCGGATACTTGCCTTCATGTCACTTTCGAGTTCCCAGGTGAACTCGCCGCCGCGTTTGCCTTCCCAGCGGACCTTCACAATGGGAATGCGTGAGCGTCGGAGTACCATGGTTTCTCGGCCCATGATCTCGACCGGCTTCTCCACGAAGTGTAGTGTTTCGTCCATTTGTAAATCCTCAAGAGGGACATGTAATTCCTGGTTGGCTAGACACTTTCTGAAGTTCGAAACATGGAAAGTCGGGTGGACATTACTAAGTTCTTCCGGTAGTTCGAGTCTGTAGGCTACTTTACCAATTCTCTCCAGATTTTTAAAGTGTCTAACATATCGAGGCGCGAGCTTTCCTTTCTTGCCGAATCTAATCACCCCCTTCCAAGGTGCAACCTTTAGGAGTACGTGATCGCCAACATCAAATTCAAGGGGCTTGCGTCATCTATCGGCGTAACTTTTCTGACGACTCCGAGCTTTCAGTAGATTGTCTCGAATTTGGAGGATTTTGTCAGTCGTTTCTTGCAATAGCTCAGGACCGGTAATTTGCGCATCCCCGATCTCGTGCCATACAATCGACAATCGACATTTTCTTCCGTATAATGCCTCAAATGGTGCCATTTGGATGCTAGAGTGATAACTGTTATTGTACGAGAATTCGACTAAAGGTAAGTGCGCGTCCCAATTACCACCGAAATCTATGACACACGAGCGAAGTATGTCTTCAAGGGTACGAATCGTTCTTTCAGTCTGACCGTCGGTCTGGGATGGAAAGCGGTACTCAGATTAAGAGTAGTACCGAGAGCAGATTGAAACGTTTCCAAAGTCGTGAGGTAAACCGAGAATCGCGGTCAGAGATGATGTCCCGAGGCGTCCCGTGTCGACAGATGATTTCGTCGGTGTAGATTCGGGCTAATTTTTCTACCTTAAAGTCTTCTCGTATTGGCAGAAAGTGGGCGAATTTAGTCAAATGGTCAACGATAACCCAGATGTTGTCATGACCTGATGGTGTGCGCGAGAGTTTCGTTATGAAGTCCATAGCTATACTCTCCCATTTCCACATAGGGATCTCAGGCTGGACGAGTAAGCCAGAGGGGCGTTAATGCTCAGCCTTGACTTTGGAACAAGTCAGGCATTTCGAAACATAGATAGCGACATCCTTCTTCATGTCGGTACATTTTATCAGCACCGGGGTGAATAGAATACCGAGATTTGTGGGCTTCGTCGAGCAGAATCTGTCGCAAGTTGGTACGCTTGGTTATCCAAATTCGGTCTAGATAATGGAATATACCATTCGATTTATTCACCAGTTGTTCACCATTATTGATGATCCTTTCTTTCTTCAAAGTACGTTCGGTAAAACAAGCATGTTGGGCGTCACGAATGAGAGCTTCGAGATTATGTTGGGCTTGAGTATTACGAACTCAATGCAAATAGCTTCGTCGACTGAGAGCATCGGCAACGACGTTTTCTTTGCCTGGATGGTAAGGAATCTCATAGTCATAATCGTTGAGGAGTGCAACCCATCGACGTTGGCTCATATTCAGCTCTTTCTGGTTAAAGATGTGTTGTAGGCTCTTGTTGTCGGTGAAGACCGTACACTTAGTACTGTATATGTAGTGTCACCAAATCTTTAACGCAAAAATAATTGCACCTATCTCGAGTTCATGGGTTGTATAGTTCTTATCATGGATCTTGAGCTGTCGAGAGGCGTACGTGATAACCTTGTCTCGTTGCATGAGAACACAACCAAGACCAAGGTTAGAGGCATCGCAATAGACTACAAAATCGTCATTTCCGTAGGGCAGTGAGAGCACAGGAGCATTGCAAAGCATAGCTTTGAGAGTTTGAAAAGCCTCATCTTGTTCAGTTCCCCAAACAAAAGGTTTGTCCTTATGCGTAAGCGAGGTAAGCGGTACAACGATCTTCGAAAAGTCAGCGATGAATCGGCGATAGTAACCCGCCAATCCGAGAAAAGAGCGAACTTCGGATGGGTTACTTGGTGTAACCCAACTCTTAACAACTTCGATCTTCGTAGGATCAACATGAATTCCTTGACTATTGACGATGTGACTGAGGAATTGAACCTCCTCAAGCCAGAATTCACACTTGGAGAATTTGGCATAGAGACGATTTCCCTGGAGCAACTTAAGAACCAAACGCAGATGTTGCGAGTGTTCGGTTTTTGACTTAGAATAGATCAGGATATCATCAATGAACACGATGAAGAAGCGGTCAAGAAAGGGTTTACACATACGATTTATTAGATCCATAAAGACTAGTCAAACCAAAAGGCATGACAACAAACTCGTAGTGACCGTATCTGATTCGAAAAGCGGTTTTGGGTATATCTTCTTCCTGAATTCATAACTGGTGATAGCCTGAGCATAGATCGATCTTCGAGAAACACGTAGCACCTTGTAACTTATCAAACAAATCATTGATTCGAGGCAAGGGATAGCGATTCTTGATAGTCAGCTTGTTCAATTCCCTGTAGTCGATGCACATCCGGAACGATCCGTCCTTCTTTTTGACGAAAAGGACTGGCGTGCCCCAGGGAGAGGTGCTAGGGCGAATGAAGCCTTCATCAAGTAGTTCCTGGAGCTGACTTGAGAGTTCGCGCATTTCAGAAGGAGCGTGACGATAAGGCGCTCTAGCCACATGATTTGCCCCAGGAATGAGGTCGATTCGGAAATCGATATCACGAGCAGGAGGTAAACCAGGTAAATCATCAGGAAAGACATTAGGAAACTCACGAACCACAGGCACCTTGTATATTGCCTTAACTTCCTTTTCCTCCGCTACTACGATGTGCGCCAAGTAAGCTTGGTATTCCTTGCGGAGATACTTGCTAGCTTGGACACACGACAAGAGTTGCAACTTCTTCGAAGCTACTTCGCAATAAACACGCAATTGATCACCATTCGCGAGAGAGAAACGAATCATTTTATCGAATAAAACAATTTCAGCATGATTCTCCCGAAGGAAATCCATACCTACTATGACGTCAAAGCTACCAAGTTTCATCGGGATAAGATTGATCAAGAAAACATGACCATTGAGATCGAGAGTACAGTCACGCAGAATGGAACTAACTGTGACGGTTCTTCCAGTGGCAACTTCTACGTCGAATGTTAATGGGAGGTTAACGCGCTTAAGATTTAGGTGCCTTTCGAATTCAAACGATACAAAACAGTTATCGGCTCCAGTATCCAATAAACACGAAGCACATATACCATTTACGAGAAACGTACCATTAACAATGTTGTTGTTTGCCTAAGCCTGGCGGGCGTTGATATTGAAGACTCGCCCGCAGGCTGCTTACTGAGCTGGTTGCTGCTGCTACTACAGGTGTTATTGCGGTGCTGGCTGCTGCTGCTGTTGTGGCTCTTGCTTAACCACTCTGTTGGGGCAGACGTTTGCGAAGTGGTTGGGATCACCACACGCAAAGCAAGCTCTTGCGTGAGCAGCGGGTGCAGGAGCCGCTTGCTGTCCTTGCGGAGCTGGTAGAGCAGGAGCTTGAGCTTGAACTGATACTGGAGCTTAGCATTGACCGGTACGGCAGTTAGCGGTGAAGTGGCCGTACATGTTGTAGTGAACACAGAACCGGCATGCGATTCCAACCGGGTGATGATAGGTACAAGTAGGGCAGAGCGGGTGTGGTCCAGGGTATGCACGCTTGGCAGGTTGTGCATTGACCACGAGCGCCGCTACTTGGCAGTTTTGCGGTTGTGGTTGGGCAGGCACGACTTGGAGTGGTGCGGCAGTTACTTCACAGTTCTTGTTAATGGAGCTATTGTTCTTTCTCTTGCGGCGGGAGGACTTTGAAGATTGCGATGCGGCGGTTTCAGCGGTGAATTGGTGCAGATTCTTGGAGACTTTATCAAAATAACCAGCCCTGACACCCTTATCATTGATCTCAGCGACGAGCAGGTAGGTTTCCTCGATAGTTGTTGTTTTCGCATCCTGAACAAAGTCTGCAACACAATCTGGCAGAGCACGGATATACTTCTTGATCGTAATCTTGGGGGTAGTAACTTGACATGGGCCGATGATCCTCAGCTGCTTGAAGCGAGCAGTTAAACCAGCGTTATCTCCACCATCCGGCTTGATATGCCAGAATTCGTCCTCTAGCTTTTGTAGTTCATGGGGAGGGCAAAACTCTTGCATCATGATGTCCTTCAACTCGTCCCACGTCAGCCCAAAAGTTGCATCGTTTCCTCGTTTGTTTCTCTCGGCCGTCCACCAATCTAGAGCTCGGGATGGAAAGACTCCGGTGGCGTTAACAGTGCGAAGGTTTTCCAGACAGCCACTCTGGCGCAGGGTGACTTCAATTGAATCAAACCATCGGAACAGGGCCGTAGGCCCATCTTCGCCGGTAAATTCTTTCAGACCGCAGGCTTTGAACTGCTTGAAGATAAAAGTAGCCTTGGGAGTATCAGTCCGTGATTCTTTCGAAGACTTGCTAGCGTTTTCGTTCAGCTCGCTAACAATTTACGGAATGACTTTCACCATCTGCTTGGCGACTAGTGCAGCGATGCGTTTGTCTTCGTGATTACGTCGGGCGGAGCGAGAAGTGTGTGATCCAAATGACGACATTGTCTACAAACAGACATCGTCACAGGACTCAAACACATTTTCGATTAACCCTAGTATAGTCTAGTGAATTCACAAGAGCTACTTTATAAAGCACATGAACGCACCAAGGCACAAAATCACGTAGGCACAAAATCCACAGAATCACATAAGCACAGAAACACATAAACACGTAGTCCATATAGGCACGAAAATGTATACTCAACTATATTTTGCACGTATTATCCTACATATATTGCACGTGTTTACCTATCTTTCACAGCAGCGTAAGCGATCGAGTATTGCGAGTGCGATTAGCGAGTAGTGATTGCTAATGACACAAGCGATTTGTCTGTGTTTTGAGATAAATGTGTAGTGCGAGTTGTGAGTGTTGATCAAAGCGAACAGCGAAAAACGAGTAAATCACCAAAAATTCGAAACACATAAACACATGAAATCACTTAAAAACACATAAAAGTTTACATAAAATCGTAAGATCTCAGAGTCGGCAGCGGCGAAATCCAGAATCGAAACATATAAAATCGAAGAGAGATTGTCTGGTTTTTTGTCGAAACATGTCTCGCACCCAGAGTGACTTGACTACCCAAAGTGATCCGACTATTCTCAAGAACGTCAAGTACGTGCTTTGGCCTAATAGACTGTGCTCTATCACCGACATGCGGTGAATGGCACGCATCCTTTCGGTTATTCACGCAACTCGAGTCGTTGGAATCCATCGAGACTTTGGTGAGAGTTTTGCAAAAACACAATAGAGAGCGGAACAAGTTATCAAGGTTCGGGTTTCACCCCAGACTTAACGACTGCATCCCTGTTTGTGTGATAGAATCACGAGATAGGTAAGGAGAATTGCGTTGAAGTATGGATTTCACTCCTAATTCAATGCAAATCCTCTTGTGTATAGTAAAAATAGCGTATCAAACGAGTAATTTGGTCGAGATTTCGCGGTTTTCACACCTAATCTCAACTAGATCATCCGTTTGTGTGTGTGACCAGCCTTAGGAAAAGTTGATCTTGCGCGGAACTGTAGTGTGCGATGTTCGCGCAAGAGTGTAGTGTACCGCGAGTTCGAGCGAGAGTATCAAGTAAGCTCGTGCAAAACCCATACCGGGTATGCACAAGTCGGTCTGTTGGTACTTAGACTATAGACTAGGTCGTTTCTAAGACATCGACCCGGACTAGGTCGAGTCTTGCCTAATTCCCTATTGTTATGGCTCTGATACCAATCTGTCACACCCCAACCGATGGCGGAAAACATCGGGGCGAGGCACTGAGCAAAACAGATTGTCCATGAGTATCCATAACAACTATTAATTATAATATATTAAAGGTTCATGTCCCATACCACAAACATATAAAATAAAACAGTTATTACAGACATTGTTCTCAAAGACAAATATCCATTCCGACAACTCAGATTTTATTTAGTTTGTTTCTAGACTCCAGCATGTAACGTGTATAATGTGAAGCAAGTAAGTAATCGACAATGAAATATGCACAGACATGACTGCGATTTGTAGAATGGGAAACACATATCACCACTATGACATGCGAGAAAAACCCTTAACAACTCCTGTCCATGAGAGGTGCGGAGTCCAAACAATAGTACTATCGTTGCTAAGGTGTCAGGCAACAATCACTGTGTAAACATAACATACAAGCATTCATCGAGTAACACGTCTAACATGCAGTAATGGTTATCGTATAAAAGTGTTTGCGTTGTGTGGTCGATGTGATTTGATATAGGTAACGTATGTAACACCCAAAAGTGCTTAAAGAAAAAAGGGATCGAGTATACTCACAGATAGCGTTTAGTAACTAAACACTCTCTTGGATTGAAGGGAGCGCTGAGAGATTAGCCTGAATAGTTAATGATAGCATAAGCGAAGAACGGCGCGTAAAACGATGCAAGTGAACCAAGTGACGAATGGTCATCGGATCGGATGACAATCCGAACGGATGGTCATTCGATCGAATGGCAATCCGTTCGGATGGTCATCCATTCGGATGGCCATTCGGTCAGATTGACATTCATTTGGGATGGATGTGTTTGTGTATGATGTGACTTTGAAGTTTTCGTTGTAGCATTTTGAAAACAGAGAAGTATATCTACCTTTCAGGTCGCCCGGTCGAACGGTCCTTCGATCGGATGGCGATCCATCGGTTAGACATTCTTGGAGAACAAGTTCACAGCAGGATTGTCATTCAATCGAATGGCTTTCCGATCGGATGGCAATACGTTAGAAACTGATGATCTTTGAAAATTATGAAAAATGTTAAGTGTGGAAACCAAGTGCAATCCGATCGGATTGTCTTTCGATCGGATGGCAATCCAATTAGACGACAATCCATCCAACAATCTGATCGTGTTGAAAAATTGTTAAGGTTTGAAAGTTTTGCGGTTTGATCGAGGGGGTATGACAACGTGTTAAACAACGGAAATCCCACCAAGTCCAGACTATCTGATCGGATGGGAATCACCCCAGTCCGATCAGTTAACTGTTCGGAATGGTTTGTTCATGTTCAACCCAAAGTCGGTTGTCTCTTTGATAGGAATCAGATCTCAGACCGACACTTCACTAGTAAACGAGTAGAAGGCCTGAACGAGCTCCGATTCTATCGGTTTTGAAGGCATTGAGTGTAAAAGAGTTGGAAGAAAGTTGTGAAACCATCTTTCAATCCTTTTAACCATGAAAGTGTTTAAATCTATGCGAAAATAGTGTTAAAACATGTGGAAATCATGTAGATCTAAGTTGTTCTTGGTGGAATGAGGCCAAAGCTTAAAGTTCATAAGAACCCCATGATGTCATCATCCAAGAATACCTCAAATCTGCTGATTTAACGGTTAAAAGTGAAGATTCAAAGGTGAAAATGATGAAGAAGTGTGTATAGATCATAGAAGTACAAGATTTGAGTGGAAAACTTACAAGAATCGCAAGAAATCGGGAGAAAAGAGGGCTTGAGCGTGTTGTTCGAACGAGAGAGCTGTCACATCACTGTTAGTGATGTTACAGGGGGTATTTATAGGTTACCAAAAGAGGAAAAAGGAGCACAGGTGACGGATCGGATGTCACTCCGATCGGATGGTCATCGGTTTGGATGACCATTCGATCGAATGGTCATTCAATCGATTGCCTCTGGCGAGATGTGTTTCGATGTTTCGTTTTGTGTGTTGAGTGTTGTGATGCGTATTGAGTGAGCGATGCAATAGTATTACCCTAACTACTATATCTAACATACAATCAACATAATTAACTTGCGTTTAGCATTTGCGATTAGATTGCATTGCAAAAGAGTTGCAATTGCGTTTTAGATTAACACCTCAACTTAAACATAACATGCACAAGTAACACATAATAGCACACACACACGTAAAACAATATCCATAACCTATGATTCGAGTTGCAATTGCGATAGCGATGCGATTAGCGATAAGTCGATTAGCGATAAAACTGTGATTAAATAGCGATTATTAACAAGTACTCCACATAATACAACTAAAGTGAAAATAAAATAGAATCTAGATTACAAGTCAAAGAGTTCAGTCAATAATTAAGCAAGGAGTGACAGATCGCAATTAGCAATCTTTTCTTCCTTTGACTTTGACTTTCAAAACACGGGTTGTTACATCCGACTCATTCCTCAGTCGAAAGCCAGCTTGAAGACTGAATTTGACCGGTAAAACGGGCCGACTGACGGTCCAAACATGAAACTTCATCAGAAACAGTTCGTCGGTTTGAATAGGGGTGATGCCCATCCTATCGAGCTAGCTGGGTTTTGGTATGTTTCCGTTGTTTGACTCGCCATCGCACCGTCTTCGTTAACTCAGAACTTAGAAAATTTCACGAAACTTCACTCACTGATCGTCTGTACGAATGGCCATCCGATCGGATGACCATTCGTCAAGAGGATCTGACTATGATGACACTTATTGTTTCTTTTTCACGATACTATGAGCAAAACATTGAAAACTTTAATCTAACACCCTGAAAATATAAACCTTTATTTATAAATACAATGTTTTTAATAAATAAAATGAACTAACTAGGAATGAAAATAACCTAGTTAGGGGAAAGTCATGTAGTAACATGTTAAAGGATTAAAAACACCTAAAATAAAAACCTAATGATAGTTGGAGGGTTAAAGGTTCCAAAATAGAAACTAATTATATTAAAACAAAAAAATTAAACACCAAACACACACTTGTGTGTGCCTGGTTCGAACAAAACACAGAGGGGGCGACCAAGACTTCTCCAAACCCTAGTTTTTGCTATTTGATCAAAATTGAAGGCTAAATTTTGTTCCAAATCGAAATCTGTTGGATCGTTATTTGACCCGACTGAGTCGTTCCGAAGAGTTTTACATCCAGTTTAAAGGCGGAATCAGTAAACCGGACACTAACACAGCTTGTAATCTTTAATCTGTCAATTATATTGCTTTTAACACTGTTTACAACCTGACAGAAAATTGGCAGCACTTCGTTACACCTTCAGAAGTTGCGTTACCAAGTGAATGACAAGTGCCCTATTTATAATAATGAAGATTTCGCTTGAAGGTAACCAGATCTGGTTCAAGCGAAATCTAATGAGTGTGATTTCGCTTGAACTGGTCTGAAGTTCACTTGAAGCGAAATCTTTCATTTTACACTATCTCGAATCTCGTGCACTAGATATCTTATCCTATCTCATGATACAAGACGAAGTCAATAGACGTAGTGCACTAACAGACTCCCCCTCGGATATTGACGCAGTCTTTAGTGACTAATCTCTGTTATGACACCTTCTTCAGTCTTGATCATTCTGCCTTCTCACTTAGATTGTAACATTGTAAGCATCCATTACTTCTCTATCTTCTTTCCATCAGCTTCAGGCTCCCCCTTTCATCAAGCTTCCGTGCTTTTAGGGATCGACACCTCTCTTATCAGCTACAAGCTCCTCCTAACTTTCAGCTTGTCTTCAGACTCCCCCTTTAGACTCTGCTCTAAGGATCGTAATCTGGACTAACAACTGCAATTTCTCAAACATTTATGAATAACAACATTTTGAATCTTCAATCAAACTCTCTAATTCACTTCCCCTATCAACATATTGTAAAGATTTGGCAATATTAAAGAATCCAACTCCCTCACAGTTTATCATCCAAGTTCAAGCTAATGACCTTGGAGATATCACAAACTATTTTTTTTTTTTTAAATTTTTAAATTTAAATCAAGTTTCAAATTAATGAACTTGTTTTATTTTTAGAAACACAATCAGCATACTTAGATTTTGAAACTCAGCAATTCAGATATCAGTTGTCGAAAATAAAGCAGAATCAAAATTTTTTTTTTTCTGGAAACATAAAGCAATAAAAAATATGTACAAACATATTTACAGACAATATTTTTGTTTTGAGTATGCATCAGAGGATCATATCAGTTTATAACAAGTCACAAGTACCATTAAGCTATATTTCATACTCAGACTTAAACAATTTACCTCGATTGTCGATATACTGATCCATCTTAAATTCTCACACAAATTTCAACTTATTCAGGATACGATTTAGATGAATTAAGAACTTAGCTCATTCATGTGCCCCACCTCTTGAATATACTCCCGTATCCAGAATCTCAATAATCAGTCTTACAGGTGAGAATACTACAATGATATCTGTATATAAATTAGGTATGCGAGGGCCAAGGGATCTCAGATCGATACTTCCGTATACGCAGAGAGATATCAGCTTCGACTTATCGGTGTGTCCCCTTTAGAGGATCTTTTTGCTTACAACAGCAGCATATATCAATTTAATTGTTTCAGCATGCTGAGGGTGTAATGCTGTGTTTCAAGCATTTAAGCAAGTATTAGCCAGGGACTAGGTCAGAACTACCGTTCAGCAGAAGTCCCGGAATAATACCCCAGATATCATAGAGTATAAAGACCTAGTATATCAGATTAAGAGACCTTTCAAACGAGATTTCAGGGGTTACCTATATATCCAAGTAGTGTTCCCCACGAATTCACAAGTTTGAATTTAGGTTTATATCCCGAATAAATCTACTAAATGTACGAAAACCTATCGACACATCATCAGTAAGATTGTTTAACTCTTTTATACTATCCATTTCTTTAGCATACTGTAACTGTCTACTGATGTACTATCATTTCCTCTGTTTATGCAAAAACTCAGATTTTTGAATTTTATCATGTTTTTGACTTTTTCAAATTTTCAAATGTTTTTGTATTTTCTAATGTCAATTTTTCTCCCCCTAAAATGCAAAAACATATAAAGAAAATTTGACAACCAACACTGATAGCTTTGTCTCGCCATCCATTTTCTGCTTCACATGCTCTGATTTGCAGAAAATATAACGTACCCCCATGATTTACAACCCATTGATCTTAACAGTTTGAAAACCGTTTTTCAATCTGACGAAAGTAATCATGTTTGTTCAGCCGTGAGGGTTTCGGCATATTCAATCAACATACAATCAAACAAAATTAAAAACAAACATATTTTTGATTTTTTTTTTCAAATTTTAACAAACTAAAAACATATTTTTGGTTTTTAATTTTTCAAATTTTTAAGATTTTGAAAATATTTTTATTTATATACATAAAACAATCATACTAAACTCCCTGTTCAACCAAACCAGGGTTCAGCAACCTCTTCCTGTGCCAGGTTGCTCCAACTACCATTCTCACAATCTTCAGCTTCGTTGAGCACCTGCACATTCAAACTTTATCAATCATTTGAACAATTTAGCCCAGGTTTGTTGAACCTTAGGCATTTCAATACAAAAATGTTCATTCAATTTTGGAAACTCTTTGTCACTTAAAACTTGTTCAACTTTGACTTCAACTTTCTCATCTTTTACCATCGTCAATTGTTTCTTAGCACTCCACATTTGACCTTTCGGAGTACCTCTTTTGTAAAAATTTGTCTCTTTTTGAACCTTTTGATTTTGAACAACATTTTTAGGTTTCCAAAACTCTTGAGGTTTTGTCATATCAACAGATTTTCTCCAACTCTGTGTAGTTCTCAATCTGGGTGTGTGAGAATTCCAGGTCTGTCTTGAATCAGACATAGTCTGTTTTGGTTTCCAATTTTGATTTGAAGCAACCTTGTTTGTATGATCCCTCCAAGTTTGTTTCGAATCAAATCTGGTTGACCTTTGTCTCACAGTCTCAGATTTTTGTTTCTCAACATCAACCTTCTTTTTGTCAACATCCACAGGTTTTAGATTAGGACACTTGCGTGCAAGATGTCCTTTTTGATCACATTTGAAACATGTTCTCATGGACACATCTTTGACTTGTGGTTGTTGCTTTTTCTTTTTAGCAAAGAATTCATCATTAGACTGTTTCATTTTGAGTTCTTTTTCTTTTTCTAAACTGCCTCCTTGCATAAAAGTCATTTTTGTCTGAAAATTTTGTGTTTCATTTTTGTTTCTATTCTGTTTCTTTTTAAAACCCAACCCAGCCTTCATGTTCTTCTTTTTGAAACCGGGTTTGTTATACGAACCTCTATGACTCTTACCAACAGACTTTGAAATCTCAGACTTCTCAATCTCAACCATTTTGAAAACTTTGTCGACCTTTTCTGAAATCACATTCTGAATCGGGAAAACAACATCTAAGAATAATTTGTCCGATCCAATCATGGTATAAACCAATCCTTTTGAATCATCATTCAAACTTTCCTCGGATTTTGTGTTTTTCAGATAACCATCATGAAGATTTCCTTCATCTCCATCCTGTGATTCAGACTTACCTTTTGTAGACTCATCTTTCAAAACACTTTCAACAACCTTACTTACCACCTCTGAATCATTAGCATCATCAGATTTGGAGTAAGTCATATCAATACTTTCAGGTAACTGGTCAGCTATGTTCAAACCCTTTGCCACCTTTTCCTCATCATAAAAAGTATAACTGTTTCTCAATGGTGGTGGTACCTGATGAAATTCTGAACCAATACCCTTTTTGGAATTATCAGTATCTTTGTCATCTGGTGTGATGTTGAAAATGCGTTCGAGAATGTACGAAGAGTTATGATAACTTTGAAGTTTTGTAACAACCTTTTCTTTTTCAGCCAAGACTTGTTTAAGATTTGCAATTTCATCAACACATTTGTTTAATTCAATTTGTTTTCCTTTAAACTGTCTTTCATACATTTCTTTAGTAACTAAAGTTTCTGATAATCTTTGATCAAAACTTTTGACTTGGCTCTTCAAAGTATCATAAGCTTCTTGTACTCTCTGACTTGACCACTTTAAAGAATCATACTGTTTTTGTAAATCTTGAAATTTCGATTCTTTTTCAACACAATCAACACATTTTGTAGAACACAGTTGTCTATAAACATCATTATCCTTTTCAAGACCTTGACATTTCTGTGTCAAATTTTCAACTTTTAGTTTCAAAATTTCTTCTTTTTCAATCATATCTTTACATTTTATTATGAAACCATTTTCAATTTTGCTTAATTCATTATCTTTTGTTTTTATCAGTTCATCTTTTTCAATACAGACTTTGCACATTTCTATGCAATTCCTGCATTTGCTTTCCTTTTCATCAACCATTTCAACATTAGATAGATCAGAAGATTTTCTAACCTCATTCTCATTCAGCACCGGTTCTTCTGATTCAACTTTCTGATCTTGCTCTTTGATCTTCTCTTTCTGAGCTTCTTCATTCTTCTGTTCTTCTTCAGCTTTCTGTTCCTCTCCAGCAAGCTTTGCAATAGTCTTCACTTCTTCAATCATCTTCTTCAGTTCTTCTTCTTTTCTCTTCTTCATCTCTACCACCTTTGGTAAACTTTCTTCAAAAACTTCTCTAATCTTCTTCTCCAAATCAGGCAAATATGCTTTATCAGATAACCTTCGTGTATTGAAAGTAGCCTGCTTTGGAACCAAATTTATTACAGCTTCGAAATCCACTTTTGATGGATCAACAACTGGATTACCCCGTGAATCCATGTAACATTCCAACTCTTCATTCCATTTTTTGCTCTCTGGGCTTCTTTGAATGGTTCGTTTAATTTTCCAATTTCCCATCTTGCATAGTCTGCTTTCCAATATCTATCAGGATCAGCATTAGCCACAAATGCATAACCAACTGCATCTTCTTCAGGTAGAACTTCTTGACTCCAGTCATACCCTTCATCTTCGTATATAACTGCAAGAGCCCTTGATTTTTCTTCAGTTTGTTTCAATCTTGGTGGCTCAGACTTGTTCTGATGGTAAATCGCCTTTCTGTAATAATCTTCATTGAATGGATTTTCAGAATCATCAGCAGCATACGTATTTCTGCACTCGCGCTTAAAGTGACCTCTTTGTTTGCATTTGAAGCATGTCACCTTGGATTTATCAAATCCCAATTTGGTAGATGGTCCACCAATTGACTTTCTCCCCGTGATCTCCATGAACCGTTGTGCCCGACGAACTGCACTGGCCATGCACCATCTGATATCCATTAATTCCATCTCCTCGGGGTCTAATTGATCATAATCTTCTTTAGTCAAATTGGTATTGCCAATCTTCCCTGCAACGAGGCTTTCATATGATTCAAGTACAGATGCCAAGAAAACCATCTGTTGTTTTGCCGATTCTTCGCTGAAATTCTGCCCATTCTTCAGATCCACTGCGATGTTACACTGGAATAAATTCTTTGAAGCAGATTGGTTTGAAGTGTTTGAAGAAGATCCACTGTGAAAACCACTGTGAAAACTTTCATTGTTCACTGAGCTTGAACTTTCTGCAGAAAATGCTGTTCTTGGTGACCCAGCCTGCGGTACTCTGTAGTAAAGCTCTAC
>JARYGA010040123.1:0-46238 GCA_030545235.1 Helianthus tuberosus | reverse complement strand
AAATCTTTGCTTGATCTTGCTAAGATATTATATGATCTTACAAGATTTGTTAGAGATATGTATTGGACTTGGAAGACACCTGATCCCTTGGATAATACTCTAAAGTGGGATTATAAATAAACATGGAGGATTAAGACTTCACTATCTTTAACCCACTAACACACACAACTCTCCTTCTTCCTCCCCTCCCCACTCTCGGCCGAAATCCTCAACCATACCACCACCTTCATCCAACTTTGATAATCCAATCTCAAGTAATCACAAGGTGCTAGAAGGTGTCTAATGAGGTGTAGAGCTTGTGGATCTTAAAGGACCTCTCCCATTTGCTTTTATCCAACACATTTGTCATCTTCAACCTCTTGTGTTCATCCCTAGCCATAGAGCTAGGAGTAAGGCCCTTATGATCCCTTGTTACTTCATATTTTGTTGGTTAAAAGATGATGAACATTGTTAATCTTGATGAACACTAAAGAACATGATCAAGATACTTTAACATAAGCTTAATAACATAAGAATACGTGTTGAATGATGATGATTTGCTTCTTGATGATTGATGATTTGAGTTAGTGATGTTAGACATCATAGGAGACCTACTAGATTGTGATTAAACACATGATCTAGTAAGTTAAAGTGATGATCTTGTGAAAAACCAAGATCATCATACTTTATGTTTTCAAGAACTTGAAGAATGAAAATGATTTTTGTGAATGATGAAGTATGTAATATGTTACTAGTCATAAACTTGGATGGATTCAAAAATAGTTTTCCCAAAGAAATCAAGTTAAATAACAAGATTTACAAAGTCATGGTTTCTAAGTAAACTAATCATATTTTTAGTGTTTAAACAATACTAGAAACATGTTTGTACAAGAAAAATTCAAAAGAAAGATTTTTGGAAAAAACATCTAGTAAGTTGTAAAAGACTAAACTTTACAAGAACGAGATTTACAAACAAATAACCACCTTTTAAAGGGTAACTAAACCTACTAAACACACTACCAAGATACTACAAGTTTTTATGAAAATTCAAGTTCATGTTGTTAGGTAAAATTACTTGATTTTGGCACTTGGTAAGTGTTGAATGTGTTGTTGATTGTTTGTGATGATTTTAAAAGAAAATAAAGACATGTTTTGAAAATATGGGAAACCTCCATTTTTAAGGGAAACCATGTCAAAATTTTTATAAAATTTTGACACTTAGAGAAATATAAGTTTTGGTGAAACTTATTTCCTAAAAATGTACCTAAAAATATTTACCAAGGTTTCCCTAATTTTTGTGTAAATTTCAAAGTTAAGGAATGATGATTTCTTCAAGATAAAAATTGATATTAAGTATATATATTTTGTGCTAGGTGTATGTAACATGTATTATACGTAATAGTGTGTTAGGACTTGAAAAAACACTAAATACTCATAAGGAGTAAAATTGCAAAAATACACATACAAAATACATGAGAATACATAGAAGCACATGGACAAGTTATGAACTTAAAATGTATTCTTGAACAAAAATATGTAACTCAGGTGAAAAATACAAGATACTTATATTTATTTTAGAAAATAATATAAGTAAGATACGTAGTTAAAAATATAAATTATTTTTAACAACAAAGAACACATACATAAAAGATGGTGACTTGTACTTGTGCGATACATGTCTAGTGACTAACGTTAATAAAACACGTATAGGTCATGACGCTATAAAAACAACCGGTGAAGTTTACGGCGCAAGATACGCAAAGTTGTGAGTTCATGTCCCCCTTTTCTTTTAACTGTTTTCAGTTTTTATAACTTCGGGGGTGAAATAAATGTTACAAGTGTTACAATGTTTACAAATGGTATGATGAATACAAAACTAAGGAATGATACTATAGATCATGTGACGCATAGGGTGCCATAAGCACCATTAATCAACAATATACCTAGACCGCAGAACAAAAGGTTAGATCTAATGGGTTTCAGGCAGCCACACTCTGGGCCACGTGCTACCTGGAGTGCTTTTGTGTCTCTAGTCGTGAATCGACAGCTAAAAATGCCTATGGTTTGGATGCTTCCTATGTCGTTACACGTGTTAGTGGCCTTGCAAACCACTAGCGATCTCGTATTCCTTACAATTACAGGACACAGTTTCGGATACGACTAAACAAAATACATACAATGTTTTCATACAAGTATTCAACATTTATTACAACAACTGCATGAACTCACACCAACATTATGTTGACGATTTTCCAAAACTCACATGTATTTCAGGTAACTAAAGTCGATGTGCGTGCGGTCTTACTCTTGCTCTTGGATTTTGTTTATGTTGTTAGCTATGTTGTGTCAAGACTCCTATGCTGTTTTGCTGGGTTTGGTTGTTATGTCCCACTCCATGTGGTGATATAAGGACCAAAACCTTTATGTTCGTCTTTGAATAATGTTGTAAACTTTTCAAACAATGTTTTATGTTGTGATGTAAACTCTAAACTTAACCTATGTTTTTAGTTACGTAATGTCAATGGCATTTGGAGTTATTTTTACAAGCATGTAGTATGTTTACCATTCGTATGCAATGAGAACCTTTCAAGATCACACCTCGTGCTTCTGCCTTAGAAAGGGGTGTGACAGGTGGTGGCTCATATCTTGGTTCCTCAATGTATGAGTATGAAGGTTCATACCTTGGTTCATCAAAATATGAGTATGAGGAAGAAGGTTCATACCTTGGGTCTTCATAGGATGTGTATGAAGTCGATGGCTCTTACCTGGGCTCCTCATAGTAGGTGAATGAAGTGGATGGTTGAAATAAGTCACAATATTGAACCGAGTGCGGGTCACCACAAATGGTGCAATAGTCTTCCCTATAATCATCCTCCTCAGACGTGTAGTTGTAATCTCTTGAGTATTGATCCATAAGAATCACTCAGCAGACCACAACAGAGTCTCGAGACCAGAAAACAAAAATAAAAATGGAAACAGAGGCTGGACACTGCCTCGTGTTCGGTGAACACGGCCGTGTTCAGATTCTATATCTAGGCGTTTTAATTAAAGTTACTGGTTTCGTTGAGCACGGGGCGCGTTTAGTGAGCACGGCCCCGTGTTAAGGCTACCGTTAATGCAAAAGCTAACTAGAATGTAAAAAAAAATGTCCGCGTTTTAAAAAGGTTTTGAAAAACTGATTAGTCCGTCGATTTTAAGCTTTCTTAAATTCCTTGTATCCCCGGCAGCGGCGCCAAAAACTTGATATGTGCGAGTGTGTATAGGTTTTTAATGTATATTTTTAGCCCTTTTTAACACTTTGGTCAAGTTTTAAATTTATAAAACATGATATTCTACTAACACTAAACACACATATGGGCTAGTGCACCCATCATGAGCGTAGTATAGTGTTGGTAAGATACCGAGGTCGTCCAAGGACATAAGAGCTTTTAATACCGGTTTATCCTCAACGTCTAATCAAATCAAAAGTTAGAAAAAGGTTTTAAACTAGAAAATAAAAACTAAAAATCCTGAAAATAAAAATAAAATAAAAACAGATAGACAAGATGACTCACTTGGATCCGACTCGCCTTTAGTGTAACCTTTGATTATTTCCGCACTTTTGCACTTTTTAATAGATTATCTTAGTTATTGTAGTAGGCCCCTCTTTTGAAGGTGACGTTACCCTCAACCCAGTAGTTTGAGTCAGCAAGGATACAATCCTAAAGGGTTGGATTATTGAAAGATAATTAATTAAGTTTTTAATGCATAATGTGGTAGGCCTCTCTTTTGAAGGTGACGTTACCCTCGGCTAAGTAGTCTGAGTCAGCAGGGATACAGTCCTAAGTAGCCAGGTTAAAGTATTAATAGTAGTTTACATATGAGGAGATCAAGGAGTTCGGACCCCCGCCATCCAATACCAGTGGGTATTGAAGGAGGTCCTACTAAAGTTGACCTAGGTCCTTGCAGGATCTATACACTGAACAAGGTAAGACTCTTACCAAACCGTTCCCTTAACCCCCGACCAGGTAGCCAAGATATCTCCATATAGACCGTGGAGATATGAATGGTGTAAATCTTTTATTTTATATAGATAGTAAAATAATGCCAAGACCCCACGGACAAACGATAAGGAAGACTCACCTTCAACATAAGAAACTAGTTATTAAAGTCATTAATACATAACCAAGTGAGCCAAACACCCCTATTTATAGCCTGCACAGAAGCCCGGACACGGCCCCGTGCCCGTTGGGCACAGCCCCGTGTCCACCCATCTTCTCTTTCTTCATTAAATGCAGCTTGTCTGCATTAGTTGACCACGCCCCCGTGTCCGCTGGGCACGACCCCGTGTGCAGAAGCGTGTCCGTACTATCAAGATTTGCCTAGATTCTGTGAATCTTTGAGTTGACCATAGCCCCGTGTCCGCTGGAAACGCCCCCGTGGTGGGTTATAGAAGCTTCTACCACATTATCTTTTCGGCAGACACTTGGGCACGCCCCCGTGCTGATTGAGCACAGGGCGTGTTCAGCCTTCTGTTCTCTTGTTTTTGCTTGGGAGGATGCTGTCGAGGGGTCGGGCATGCCACGTTTATTCCTTTTCTTGTATTTATGTTAGATTTAGCTGCCTTTTTGCTTCTTTTGTTCATTTGAGCTCATTTAATATGAAAATACAAAAGGAAGACAAAAACACACTTTTCCAACATTAGTACTAAAAAAGGGTTAGTTTTATGCCACATTTCATGTAATTTATATGTTGCATTTTGTGCACATCAGAATATATCCGGACATCCAAAAATTTATGTAATCATTAAAATATTTTATTTTAGTGATTGGCATGATAAAATACCATTCGTCGCGCAATTTGGATCGTTTTTGTGTCCGTTACGACTTTCGTAGTAATTAACCGAATAACGCAACCGTACGACCAAACGAACCAACATCCGAGATGTTTTAAGCATATTTTAAGTTCCCTATGCTTTAACTTCATTTTAGATCCTTGAAATGGGGTTAACGGGGCTTAAACGTGCCAAAAATGCATCGAAAACCAAGTTTCTAGGCTGCAAGGACCAATTTTGACAATCTGCCAAACATTGGCTCAGGAGGGGCGCGTAAGATGAAGCCCATTTCTTACGCGGGGCGCGAGAGACCCCCAGATAAACAAAAATCATTTTTCAGCAAAACCAAGTTGTTCCTTTGTTTTGCACATGGTTTCTTTCACTCTATGGGCTAGATTTTGATGGTTTTTAATGTCCTCTTGTATTACAAAACCATGTGCCCAAGTGTAAGGCCAAGATCGAAGCACGAATTGCGAGGAACAATCCTAACGGTTGTGGGATTTCTATAAATACCCAACACCTTCATTCCTTTTAGCTCACAATCTGATTCATTTTGCTCTAAGTTAGGGTTTAACACTTCATACCTGAGCAACTTGAATCAAGATCTTCCTAGCTTGGACCCTTTGTAAGTTCCTTTCATGCTTTTATCGTTTTTCAAGCATAAAAGTCAAGCAGTGTTTGACTTTCTACTTTGACCAGTCTTTGGTCAACACAAAGTTCGTTTGAACTTTGCAACATGAGCGTAATCACGATGGTTATAGTCCCTTGTGACTATACCTACTGATTACCACGTTCATTAGGCGTAGTGACGAGTCATAGTTTCGGTTAAAATACGTGCCTATGCGTATTTTGAAACCAAACTATTCTTGGGTATCAAAACACTTTTTTTGATATCAAAGTTATTTTCAAACTTCGTTAAACATGTTTTAACATGTTTAACACGTCACTATTAGTTTAGTGCTTATATAGGGTCGTAAGATACGCGGTCTAAACAACCACTTAGACTTTCGAACCCGACCCGTTTGGTCGATCGTTAGGATCCGACCAAGCATGTTTAGTGACCATAGATGTTTAGGGAATAACCTTCTGAGGTTATACCTTATGGTCACTTAGTTTAATTAGTTGTATGATAGGTTGTTTATATGCCTTAGGTAAAATGACCAAAATGCCATTTTCATGCATAATTGGTATTTAAGCATATGTAACTTAAACTTTTGTCACTTAACTGATTATGCAACATATTTAAACATGTTTAGGCATATAATACTTGTCATAGGACTAGTTAGGCGTTTCGAACGCGTTTTACGTGAACGACGCGTTAAAGTAGCGTAAGCTACCTAAACGAGTCGTAATGGGTCGTAAGCACTTAGGATTGGTTTCGATTTAGTATGTAGGCATTGTTAAACCATATCACATGAGTTCCAATACTCATTTGGTTTACGAAACCTCATCCTATCTGATCTTCCGATTTAGGTCCGGTTTATTAACATAGTTACCTATATTAGGTGCCGTTTGATTCCGGGATCCCTCTAGCTTTGCTTGGTTGTTATTAAAGACTTCTAAGCATCCTCTAGTGAGTACATAGTTCCCCACTTTTACCGTTTTAAACTGTTTTGGGGTGATTCATATGTGCTAAATGATTTCTAGTCTTTTAAACAAATGATATGGTTTATATTACTATCTGAACTATTTGATCCATGTGAATCGTTTGGAACTGTTGATCCGTGTGAACCGTTTGGAACATCCAAAAATTTATGTAATCATTAAAATATTTTATTTTAGTGATTGGCATGATAAAATACCATTCGTCGTGCAATTTGGATCGTTTTTGTGTCCGTTACGACTTTCGTAGTAATTAACCGAATAACGCAACCGTACGAACAAACGAACCTACATCCGAGATGTTTTTAAGCATATTCTAAGTTCCCTATACTTTAACTTCATTTTAGAGCCTTGAAATGGTGTTAACGAGGCTTAAACGTGCCAAAAATGCATCGAAAACCAAGTTTCTAGGCTGCAAGGACCAATTTTGACAATCTGCCAAACATTGGCTCAGGAGGGGCGCGTAAGATGAAGCCCATTTCTTACGCGGGGCGCGAGAGACCCCCAGATCAACAAAAATCATTTTTCAGCAAAACCAAGTTGTTCCTTTGTTTTGCACATGGTTTCTTTCACTCTATGGGCTAGATTTTGATGGTTTTTAATGTCCCCTTGTATAACAAAACCATGTGCCCAAGTGTAAGGCCAAGATCGAAGCACGAATTGCGAGGAACAATCCTAACGGTTGTGCGATTTCTATAAATACCCAACACCTTCATTCCTTTCAACTCACAATCTGATTCATTTTGCTCTAAGTTAGGGTTTAACACTTCATACCTGAGCAACTTGAAACAAGATCTTCCTAGCTTGGACCCTTTGTAAGTTCCTTTCATGATTTTATCGTTTTTCAAGCATAAAAGTCAAGCAGTGTTTGACTTTCTACTCTGACCAGTCTTTGGTCAACACAAAGTTCATTTGAACTTTGCAACGTGAGCGTAATCACGATGGTTATAGTCCCTTGTGACTATACCTACTGATTACCACGTTCATTAGGCGTAGTGACGAGTCATAGTTTCGGTTAAAATACGTGCCTATGCGTATTTTGAAACCAAACTATTCTTGGGTATCAAAACCCTTTGTTTTGATACCAGAGTTATTTTCAAACTTCGTTAAATATGTTTTTACATGTTTAACTCGTCACTATTAGTTTAGTGCTTATATACGGTCGTAAGATAAGCGGTCTAAACAACCGCTTAGACTTTCGAACCTGACCCGTTTGGTCGATCGTTAGGATCCGACCAAGCATGTTTAGTGACCATAGATGTTTAGGGAATAACCTTCCGAGGTTATACCTTATGGTCACGTAGTTTAATTAGTTGTATGATAGGTTGTTTATATGCCTTAGGTACAAGGACCAAAATGCCATTTTCATGGATAATTGGTATTTAAGTATATGTAACTTAAACTTTTGTCACTTAACTGATTATGCAACATATTTAAACATGTTTAGGCATATAATACTTGTTATAGGACTAGTTAGGCGTTTCGAACGCGTTTTACGCGAACGACGCGTTAAAGTAGCGTAAGCTACCTAAACGAGTCGTAATGGGTCGTAAGCACTTAGGATTGGTTTCGATTTAGTATGTAGGCTTTGTTAAACCATATCACATGAGTTCCAATACTCATTTGGTTTACGAAACCTCATCCTATCCGATCTTCCGATTTAGGTCCGGTTTATTAACATAGTTACCTATATTAGGTGCCGTTTGATTCCGGGATCCCTCTAGCTTTGCTTGGTTGTTATTAAAGACTTCTAAGCATCCTCAAGTGAGTACATAGTTCCCCTCTTTTACCGTTTTAAACTGGATTTGGGGTGATTCATATGTGCTAAATGATTTCTAGTCTTTTAAACAAATGCTATGGTTTATATTACTATCTGAACTATTTGATCCATGTGAATCGTTTGGAACTGTTGATCCGTGTGAACCGTTTAGAACATCCAAAAATTTATGTAATCATTAAAATATTTTATTTTAGTGATTGGCATGATAAAATACCATTCGTCGTGCAATTTGGATCGTTTTTTTGTCCGTTACGACTTTCGTAGTAATTAACCGAATAACGCAACCGTACGACCACACTAACCTACATCCGAGATGTTTTTAAGCATATTTTAAGTTCCCTATACTTTAACTTCATTTTAGAGCCTTGAAATGGGGTTAACGAGGCTTAAACGTGCCAAAAATGCATCGAAAACCAAGTTTCTAGGCTGCAAGGACCAATTTTGACAATCTGCCAAACATTGGCTCAGGAGGGGCGCGTAAGATGAAGCCCATTTCTTACGCGGGGCGCTAGAGACCCCCAGATCAGCAAAAACAATTTTTCAGCAAAACCAAGTTGTTCCTTTGTTTTGCACATGGTTTCTTTCACTCTATGGGCTAGATTTTGATGGTTTTTAATGTCCCCTTATATTACAAAACCATGTGCCCAAGTGTAAGGCCAAGATCGAAGCACGAATTGCGAGGAACAATCCTAACATTTGTGGGATTTCTATAAATACCCAACACCTTCATTCATTTAAACTCACAATCTGATTCATTGTGCTCTAAGTTAGGGTTTAACACTTCATACCTGAGCAACTTGAATCAAGATCTTCCTAGCTTGGACCCTTTGTAAGTTCCTTTCATGCTTTTATCGTTTTTCAAGCATAAAAGTCAAGCAGTGTTTGACTTTCTACTTTGACCAGTCTTTGGTCAACGCAAAGTTCGTTTGAACTTTGCAACGTGAGCGTAATCACGATGGTTATAGTCCCTTGTGACTATACCTAATGATTACCACGTTCATTAGGCGTAGTGACGAGTCACAGTTTCGGTTAAAATACGTGCCTATGCGTATTTTGAAACCAAACTATTCTTGGGTATCAAAACCCTTTTGTTTTGATATCAAAGTTATTTTCAAACTTCGTTAAACATGTTTTAACATGTTTAACTCGTCACTATTAGTTTAGTGCTTATATAGGGTCGTAAGATAAGCGGTCTAAACAACCGCTTAGACTTTCGAACCCGACCTGTTTGGTCGATCGTTAGGATCCGACCAAGCATGTTTAGTGACCATAGATGTTTAGGGAATAACCTTCCGAGGTTATACCTTATGGTCACTTAGTTTAATTAGTTGTATGATAGGTTGTTTATATGCCTTAGGTAAAATGACCAAAATGCCATTTTCATGCATAATTGGTATTTAAGCATATGTAACTTAAACTTTTGTCACTTAACTGATTATGCAACATATTTAAACATGTTTAGGCATATAATACTTGTCATAGGACTAGTTAGGCGTTTCGAATGCGTTTTACGCGAACGACGCGTTAAAGTAGCGTAAGCTACCTAAACGAGTCGTAATGGGTCGTAAGCACTAAGGATAGGTTTCGATTTAGTATGTAGACTTTGTTAAACCATATCACATGAGTTCCAATACTCATTTGGTTTAGGAAACCTCATCCTATCCGATCTTCCGATTTAGTTCCGGTTTATTAACATAGTTACCTATATTAGGTGTCGTTTGATTCTGTGATCCCTCTAGCTTTGCTTGGTTGTTATTAAAGACTTCTAAGCATCCTCAAGTGAGTACATAGTTCCCCTCTTTTACCGTTTTAAACTGTTTTGGGGTGATTCATATGTGCTAAAAGATTTCTAGTCTTTTAAACAAATGCTATGGTTTATATTACTATCTGAACTATTTGATCCATGTGAATCGTTTGGAACTGTTGATCCGTGTGAACCGTTTGGAACGTCCAAAAATTTATGTAATCATTAAAATATTTTATTTTAGTGATTGGCATGATAAAATACCATTCGTCGTGCAATTTGGATCGTTTTTGTGTTCGTTACGACTTTCGTAGTAATTAACCGAATAACGCAATCGTACGACCAAACGAACCTACATCCGAGATGTTTTTAAGCATATTTTAAGTTCCCTATACTTTAACTTCATTTTAGAGCCTTAAAATGGGGTTAACGGGGCTTAAACGTGCCAAAAATGTATCGAAAACCAAGTTTCTGGGCTACAGGGACCAATTTTGACAATCTGCCAAACATTGGCTCAGGAGGGGCGCGTAAGATGAAGCCCATTACTTACGCGGGGCGCGAGAGACCCCCAGATCAGCAAAAATCATTTTTCAGCAAAACCAAGCTGTTCCTTTGTTTTGCACATGGTTTCTTTCACTCTATGGGCTAGATTTTGATGGTTTTTAATGTCCCCTTGTATTGCAAAACTATGTGCCCAAGTGTAAGGCCAAGATCGAAGCACGAATTGCGAGGAACAATCCTAACGGTTGCGGGATTTCTATAAATACCCAACACCTTCATTCCTTTCAACTCACAATCTGATTCATTTTGCTCTAAGTTAGGGTTTAACACTTCATACCTGAGCAACTTAAACCAAGATCTTCCTAGCTTGGACCCTTTGTAAGTTCCTTTCATGCTTTTATCATTTTTCAAGCATAAAAGTCAAGCAATGTTTGACGTTCTACTTTGACCAGTCTTTGGTCAACACAAAGTTCGTTTGAACTTTGCAACGTGAGCGTAATCACGATGGTTATAGTCCCTTGTGACTATACCTAATGATTACCACATTCATTAGGCGTAGTGACGAGTCATAGTTTCGGTTAAAATACGTGCCTATGCGTATTTTGAAACCAAACTATTCTTGGGTATCAAAACCCTTTGTTTTGATATCAAAGTTATTTTCAAACTTCGTTAAACATGTTTTAACATATTTAACTCGTCACTATTAGTTTAGTGCTTATATAGGGTCGTAAGATATGCAGTCTAAACAACCGCTTAGACTTTCGAACCCGACCCGTTTGGTCGATCGTTAGGATCCGACCAAGCATGTTTACTGACCATAGATGTTTAGGGAATAACCTTCCGAGGTTATACCTTATGGTCACTTAGTTTAATTAGTTGTATGATAGGTTGTTTATATGCCTTAGGTAAAATGACCAAAATGCCATTTTCATGCATAATTGGTATTTAAGCATATGTAACTTAAAATTTTGTCACTTAACTGATTATGCAACATATTTAAACATGTTTAGGCATATAATACTTGTCATAGGACTAGTTAGGCGTTTCGAACGCGTTTTAAGCGAACGACGCGTTAAAGTAGCGTAAGCTACCTAAACGAGTCGTAATGGGTCGTAAGCACTTAGGATAGGTTTCGATTTAGTATGTAGGCTTTGTTAAACCATATCACATGAGTTCCAATACTCATTTGGTTTACAAAACCTCATCCTATCCGATCTTCCGATTTAGGTCCGGTTTATTAACATAGTTACCTATATTAGGTGCCGTTTGATTCCGTGATCCCTCTAGCTTTGCTTGGTTGTTATTAAAGACTTCTAAGCATCCTCAAGTGAGTACGTAGTTCCCCTCTTTTACCGTTTTAAACTGTTTTGGGGTGATTCATATGTGCTAAATGATTTCTAGTCTTTTAAACAAATGCTATGGTTTATATTACTATCTGATCTATTTGATCCTTGTGAATCGTTTGGAACTGTTGATCCCTGTGAACCGTTTGGAACATCCAAAAATTTATGTAATCATTAAAATATTTTATTTTAGTGATTGGCATGATAAAATACCATTCGTCGCGCAATTTGGATCGTTTTTGTGTCCGTTACGACTTTCGTAGTAATTAACCGAATAACGCAACCGTACGACCAAACAAACCTACATCTGAGATGTTTTTAAGCATATTTTAAGTTCCCTATACTTTAACTTCATTTTAGACCCTTGAAATGGGGTTAACGGGGCTTAAACGTGCAAAAAATGCATCGAAAACCAAGTTTCTGGGCTATAGGGACCAATTTTGACAATCTGCCAAACATTGGCTCAGGAGGGGCGCGTAAGATGAAGCCCATTTCTTACGCGGGGCACGAGACACCCCCAGATCATCAAAAATCATTTTCAGCAAAACCAAGCTGTTCCTTTGTTTTGCACATGGTTTCTTTCACTCTATGGGCTAGATTTTGATGGTTTTTAATGTCCCCTTGTTTTGTAAAACCATGTGTCTAAGTGTATGGCCAAGATCGAAGCACGAATTGCGAGGAACAATCCTAACGGTTGTGGGATTTCTATAAATACCCAACACCTTCATTCCTTTCAACTCCCAATCTGATTCATTTTGCTCTAAGTTAGGGTTTAACACTTCATACCTGAGCAACTTGAATCAAGATCTTCCTAGCTTGGACCCTTTGTAAGTTTCTTTCATGCTTTTATCGTTTTTCAAGCATAAAAGTCAAGCAGTGTTTGACTTTCTACTTTGACCAGTCTTTGGTCAACACAAAGTTCGTTTGAATTTAATCCCAATTTGACGTGATGTCGTGGTCACATTCAAATTTAATCCCAATAACAACTATATAGATAGTGGCAAGTGGGTATCGAACACAGGGAGTTTGTGGAATGTGTGTTATTTGAAAGTTTATCTAATTTTAACTAAATTAATCTAATTGCAAAAGAAATAAGATTCGAGAGTTTATGTGAGTGAATTGGTTTTAGACTAAATTAAACTAAGTAAATTTCAAGAGAAAAGTTTGGTTGTAAGCAAATTAGAGACAAATGACCATCCTAGATTTCCGGTTTGTTTCGACATTCATATTATCATTCCACTAGAAAGAACTACATAGACATAGCTCATGCGTGATTACTTGCAGTGATGAAAGGGGACTAAGTACTCAGATTCCTAGAACGTGAGGTTGTTACCCGATGATCAATCAACCCTTACCCAATCCTAATTCTACCCATGATATCTCGATTACCAACGGCACCAAGAACGTATGGTTTCAAACTAGATTACCATAAGAATTAACAAGTTACTAACAAACAATCACACACCATAACAAACCAACCATAAAGATAAGGATTGTTATTCTAGAAATTAGGAAATCAAATACAAAATGTCTCAAACAAACCTTCAATCTAGGACGATCATAAAGTGTTTAGCCACACATGGCTTGGACAAACATTGTAGCAAAATAAGATGAAATTGTTTAATACAATCCAAAGCAACAATACTAGATGGATAGTAAATGATAAGATTGTGTTTTTTCTTCCCAAAGTCTCCAAGATTAGCCAAAATTCGTCCACAAATGTTATGTAACCGAAAACCCATGATAGGAGAGCATAAAACATCATCAAGTGGCCCATTAATGCATGAGTTACAATTTTAGAACAGTCGGCGCCGTAAGCTACGGTCCTGGCCGTAGCTTACGGCAGGCTTCAACATGAAAACTTGTTTTCAGCATAACTTTTTCGTTCCAACTCCGTTTTCTTCACCGTTTTCGCCTACGTTCTCGTAATTTCATCCTCTATCATGCTATCCCCTTAATTATTCAATTCCAAAAATTGATTTTTTTCATTGATGCTCCAAATTACTTCCCTTTTAAGCTCCATTTTCACCTACACGTCCAAACAACTAGTAGTTACCAAGTTCAAACAATTAAACGTGTAAAGCATGGGATTTTAATCTTTTTAAGGCACTTAAGGGTTGTCCTACGGACCACCCGTCACATCCCCACACTTACCCGTTGCTTGTCCCAAGCAACTCATTCACTAACCATTTCAAAACCCCAAGCGATCAACATGCAAACCAAGCTAAAATGTACCATCCTTTTACAAACCTTTTATCAAACCACAAGACACACCCCTCACAACAACTCTCGGTGACAAGTAATATTAGCAACATTATGCTAACACGCTCAATGCAAGTGTGTGATTGTGCGACAATAAGCTTGTATACAAATCAAGTTTCCTCCTATCAAATACCTAGCATGCTTATGAATCAAAAGGACATTCGGGTTGTAACGGGCTATGTGTAAAGGTAGGAACATGGTGGAATATATATGCAAATAGCTAATTGATTTGACCCGGTTTTTATTTCTACTACTAAACAAAGCAAACATCAACTATATACACAACTTCTTCAACATTCTCAACTACTATTGCAACTAAATACTTTTTTTTCATATTTTTCTCTTTCTCTTTTTTTTTTCTCTTTTTTTTTTCATCATTTTTTTTTTCATTTTTTTTTCATAACACATCAAACTCAACAATATATACAAGAACATCAATACTACATACTAAATCTCCCAAACCGGGTCATCTCAATAGGTAAAATTTTGTAGGAAGTAGGTTTGGGTCACAACCGAATGGTATAAGGCTCAAACATGGCTTTCTAAAGACCAAACCCCCACCCCTCACAATACCAAGCTCATATATGTAACGTATGAGGTCCAACCCCTAATTCCCACACTCTCACACATCTAGACGAGGCTACCTAAAAATCCCCTATCATTTTCAAAAGCATGCTAACTCTAGGATTTACAAGAATTCATATACAAGTTCTATTAACACAATACACACACCGCCACTCAAAACAAAGAAATATCTATAATAATCATATGTGGCTCAAACTCTCACCAATAAAGGACTAGAAATGGGTGTCGGTGTGTCAAGTGGAACAATATCAAGTTTTCAAATTTTGACAATTTTCGCTTGGCTTCACAAAAATTTTTAAAATTCTCAAAAAAAATTCCCCTCATCCCCACACTTGGGATACATTGTCCCGATGTATGGTTTTGAGGGAAAGATCGCTTCTAACCAAAAACATTAGCTTTCGCTAATACTCTCAAATCCCAAATTTTTTTTTATTTTTTATTTTTTTATTATTATTTTTTTTAACAACTAATACCAATATTTTAATACTAAAGAACATAACAAGACTAAGGAAAGAGTACATTGACCTGGTGAAGTTTGACACAACAAATGTTGTAGATAATCCGACTTTCTATCACCACCTTCACACAAATATCCACACATCTTCCCCACACTTATCTAAAAAAAAAAACACCTTGGTTGCCTCCCAAGCAGCGCTAAAGTTTAGGTCTTCAGCCCGACCGTACCTGATATGTCTCAAGGTGGTCTCAATGCACATTTACCTTTTTCGTTGCTGATGTAAGCACGGTGTTTGATTCTTCTATTGTGTGTGCTTTGTCACGTCCCATCTTTCTTTGCAAAATTCTTTAAATCCACATTTTCCTACCGAATTTCCAACAAATGCTCGGTAGTTTACTCTCCACTTGACTACTTCGTTTTCTGTGCCCAACAAAACCAAACTCTCCCATAAACATAACTTATGAATGAAATCTCCCACATCATAAAGTGCCACCTTCCTAGTTTCTAAACATGCATCCTTAACACTCTTGGTTTCCATAACCACCACAGCCGGAGAGTTGTAATCAACTTTGATTGGTTCATCAAGTAAAAGGCCCTCAACTTTGCTCTCCATAGGTTGTTCCTCCACAATAATTTCAATTGTATATTCCTCATTTGGCCCTAATAATTCAGTTTCAAGTTCGGGAGGACTCACAACCTTTTCTTCTACATCACCCATAGGTGTCATTTGTTCAATCTGCACATATATCCAGTGTTGTTTTGCTTGACGTTTTTCCAATATCGACGTCCCTGGCCTCATCTCTTTCACCTCTTTTGGTAACAAATCATATTTCCATTCCAAAAGTTCTACTCGTTCTTCCATTGACAAATGAGGTTTCGTTAATTCTTTTTCAACATGAACCATGTGTCTCTTTCTCATCATCTCGTCAAGACTTTCAGATTTATGTGACTGATAGTGCAAAGTAGGTTGTTGAGTTACACATTCATAACCATACTGATCAAATGTATACTGAGCATGATAATAGTCTTGATCAAATGTATATGAAAGTTGGGAATATTCATCATAATAATCACCGTAATCGTATTCCTCTTGGTAACTCATTTCCGGATCAAATGCCAAAGGTGATAGCTTGTGAGAGCTCCTAGTACGCATGCACCTGTCAATACCTGCACACTAACACACCCAGCGTAAACCAGAAAAATAACAAACTTAAAAAGAAAGAAAATAACACACGTTGCGCATTACTCCCCGGCAACGGCGCCAAAATTTGACGTGATGTCGTGGTCACAATCAAATTTAATCCCAATAACAACTATATAGATAGTGGCAAGTGGGTATCGAACACAGGGAGTTTGTGGAATGTGTGTTATTTGAAAGTTTATCTAATTTTAACTAAATTAATCTAATTGCAAAAGAAATAAGATTCGAGAGTTTATGTGAGTGAATTGGTTTTAGACTAAATTAAACTAAGTAAATTGCAAGAGAAAAGTTTGGTTGTAAGCAAATTAGAGACAAATGACCATCCTAGATTTCCGGTTTGTTTCGACATTCATATTATCATTCCACTAGAAAGAACTACATAGACATAGCTCATGCGTGATTACTTGCAGTGATGAAAGGGAACTAAGTACTCAGATTCCTAGAAAGTGAGGTTGTTACCCGATGATCAATCAACCCTTACCCAATCCTAATTCTACCCATGATATCTCGATTGCCAACGGCACCAAGAACGTATGGTTTCAAACTAGATTATCATAAGAATTAACAAGTTACTAACAAACAATCACACACCATAACAAACCAACTATAAAGATAAGGATTGCTATTCTAGAAATTAGGAAATCAAATACAAAATGTCTCAAACAAACCTTCAATCTAGGACGATCATAAAGTGTTTAGCCACACATGGCTTGGACAAACATTGTAGCAAAATAAGATGAAATTGTTTAATACAATCCAAAGCAACAATACTAGATGGATAGTAAATGATAAGATTGTGTTTTTTCTTCCCAAAGTCTCCAAGATTAGCCAAAATTCGTCCACCAATGTTATGTAACCGAAAACCCATGATAGGAGAGCATAAAACATCATCAAGTGGCCCATTAATGCATGAGTTACAATTTTAGAACAGTCGGCGCCGTAAGCTACGGTCCTGGCCGTAGCTTACGGCAGGCTTCAACATGAAAACTTGTTTTCAGCATAACTTTTTCGTTCCAACTCCGTTTTCTTCACCGTTTTCTCCTACGTTCTCGTAATTTCATCCTCTATCATGTTATCCCCTTAATTCTTCAATTCCAAAAATTGATTTTTTCATTGATGCTCCAAATTACTTCCCTTTTAAGCTCCATTTGCACCTACACGTCCAAACAACTAGTAGTTACCAAGTTCAAACAATTAAACGTGTAAAGCATGGGATTTTAATCTTTTTAAGGCACTTAAGGGTTGTCCTACGGACCACCCGTCAAAGATCTTCCTAGCTTGGACCCTTTGTAAGTTTCTTTCATGCTTTTATCGTTTTTCAAGCATAAAAGTCAAGCAGTGTTTGACTTTCTACTTTGACCAGTCTTTGGTCAACACAAAGTTCGTTTGAACTTTGCAACGTGAGCGTAATCATGATGGTTATAGTCTCTTGTGACTATACCTACTGATTACCACGTTCATTAGGCGTAGTGACGAGTCATAGTTTCGGTTAAAATACGTGCCTATGCGTATTTTGAAACCAAACTATTCTTGGGTATCAAAACCCTTTGTTTTGATATCAAAGTTATTTTCAAACTTCGTTAAACATGTTTTAACATGTTTAACTCGTCACTATTAGTTTAGTGCTTATATAGGGTCGTAAGATAAGCGGTCTAAACAACCGTTTAGACTTTCGAACCCGACCCGTTTGGTCGATCGTTAGGATCCGACCAAGCATGTTTAGTGACCATAGATGTTTAGGGAATAACCTTCCGAGGTTATACCTTATGGTCACTTAGTTTAATTAGTTGTATGATAGGTTGTTTATATGCCTTAGGTAAAATGACCAAAATGCCATTTTCATGCATAATTGGTATTTAAGCATATGTAACTTAAAATTTTGTCACTTAACTGATTATGCAACATATTTAAACATGTTTAGGCATATAATACTTGTCATAGGACTAGTTAGGCGTTTCAAACGCGTGTTATTCGAACGACGCGTTAAAGTAGCGTAAGCTACCTAAACGAGTCGTAATGGGTCGTAAGCACTTAGGATAGGTTTCGATTTAGTATGTAGGCTTTGTTAAACCATATCACATGAGTTCCAATACTCATTTGGTTTACGAAACCTCATCCTATCCGATCTTCCGATTTAGGTCCGGTTTATTAACATAGTTACCTATATTAGGTGTCGTTTGATTCCGTGATCCCTCTAGCTTTTCTTGGTTGTTATTAAAGACTTCTAAGCATCCTCAAGTGAGTACATAGTTCCCCTCTTTTACCGTTTTAAACTGTTTTGGGGTGATTCATATGTGCTAAATGATTTCTAGTCTTTTAAACAAATGCTATGGTTTATATTACTATCTGAACTATTTGATCCATGTGAATCGTTTGGAACTGTTAATCCGTGTGAACCGTTTGGAACTGTTTGATCTATGTGAATTATCTGAACTGTTGATTTATGTGAACCATTTGGAACTGTTTGATCCATGTGAACCGTTTGGAACTGATTGATTTATGTGAACCATTTGGAACTGTTTGAACCGTTGGGTTAGGGAAGTGATTGGGTAACGAGGCGAGTGTAATGCGATAAAAGCATGGTGGATACGCCGCTGGTACTTCCTATATATAAGTGCTTTTAACACATATATATCGTTGTGTTATCTAGACCACTTTGGCAAATGTTATCAAAACAAAGTTATATTACAAGGTTTTTCTAACAATATAAACCATTCGAGTTTTATTACAAAAACAATTTACGAACTGGGTTTACTTAAACAAATGTTTTGAGTTAAGATTCATGGCATCGAGTTTTTATAAATTATAACTAATCTGTTTTGACTTTGTTATTTCAAATTACATTACAAATATTTTACAAAACTAGGTTTTCTAATATCAATTAATGAAGTTGTTCAAGTTATTTCAAAATATAAACGAGCCATGAATCTGACACTCACATAAAACCTATGTACTCGCCGTCATTTTTATACTGACGTATTTTCACATATGTTTCAGGTACTATATTTGATGATGATTGATGATGATATTGGTGCATGCTCACATAGGAATGGACAAGGCCTTAGTGACTTAATAATAATGAAAGTTAAATTGTTCATGTTTTGTTTCTAGTTTCAATACAATGTAATAAACTTAATTCAATAAAACAGAACTTTTATCCATGTGTTGTGAAACAATGATTCTATTATGACACTCCCCGACGTTTCCGCCGCGGTTTGTTGTTTTAACGCGGTCGGGGTGTGACATGGAATTTTATTTTAAACTTATGATGTTTTAGAACTAAACATTATGTCACTAATCATATTGATGATGGTTTTGTTTTACTTATATTAAATGTTCAATGTGATTGGTAGCTTGATCCTGGGCAGTCACACGCCTCGCGGTGGTACTCTGCAGGTGGAATTTGAGGGTGTGACAATATGAGTCCTAATAGATCACTAGCTCGTTCACCAACATGGGTGAAGGGATCCTTAGTGAGTTTGCCAGCTTAGCATGACTCGCAATCATCAAAAGAGTCCGCTCCGGTGGATTCAAGAATCCCCTCAGATTGGAGCCATTTTATGTGTGTCTTGCTTATGTGGCCAACTCTACAATGCCATATGAATGAATCACTAGTACCATTTTTCTAACGTTTAGAAAGGTGATATATGTTACTGCTAGGTTGAACATCAATTTCATAAACACAGTTTCGAGGTTTAGCCTTAAAATAGTAAATACCATTTAGATAAACAGAAATAGCAACATCATTAAAAACATATCTAAATCCTTTTTCCAAAAAGCAACAAAATTGAAATAATGTTCCTGGTCAAACCAAGTGCAAAAAGACAATTGTTCAAAACAACAACAAGACCAGAAGGACATGTAAGATTAAATGTGCCAGTTACTCTCTTCCCATCCCCAACATTGAGCTCCATGTCCCCTGGTTTCAGTTTCCTCCACTTCAGAATACAAAGACTTAATCGTTATAAGTATAACTGAAAAACATTTAGGGTTTTGTAAAGCATTTTAAGTAAAAAGAATGTCTCACACTAATGGTAGGAAAAGAAGAATGACTCACTTTGTAAATGTAGGGTTTAACTAAAAGCTTCCTGATAATATTTCCTGGTGAAATACTTGAGTTCCTAATAAAATATACAATGCACACGTGTTGGTATAATAACCCAATTTAACTTTATCGATACATCACGAGATCAAAACCCCAACATAGTTAGCAAAGTATAGCCTTATTCAGGCAGTACCTTGATATCCGTTGCTAGGTTTAGGATCGATCAGACAGGGTATCGATTCAGTGATCAGGGGTTAAAATACTACTAAAGAAACGGAGACAGAATGTAGAGAATTCGTCAAAAGTTTATCAAACAGTATGAAAGCTTCTGTCCCAAGCCAGGCTATTTATAGCCACTTTTGACTGGCCCCGCGGGTCGCAACAGGATCTGAGGATCCTTCCGCGTTTCGTGGCCGATGTCCACTATTCCTAGAGTAGCCTTGTTGCATATTTAGGCCTGTGGGTCAATCTTATCATAAGTTACACATACTGGTTTTCCTCCACGTGTCGCGCAAGGTTTAGGGGACCTCCCCTATGTGTCTCCAGGGCCCCTGTTTCCAGTTTTTACATTTCGGGTCGCGCCGTACATGTTCGGGGTCTCTATTAGGGTTCCTTATAAGATGTTTTTAAGTGTTGTTACAAGATTCCTCAGTATCCGATCTAGAATTGCACCCTCCGAATAATGGAGACCACGGTTCTGTGTCTTCCAATACCTGAATCCTAAACGTGTGAACTCTCTATGATACCCAAAAATAACGGTTAATCTATCCTTTCTTCACTAGTCAGAATACAAACCCTACTGAACTATAAGTCTGGGCTATCAATTGAACAATCCGAAGGTATCAGAACTCTCCCAAACTTGGAACCAATAATAGAAAGAACGTTCTCCTCTTTGAATTGGATAGGAATTCCCCAGATGCTAATCCATGCAACCCTGTGCAAACCAAAGTTGCTAGCTTCCAGAAAGAAAATTCAAAAAATTGTCCGCCTCTCCAAGATTGTTGAAGTAAATAAGAACATTAAGCCTTCTAAGTACTTGACCTGACAATCAAAATTCTTTTCCTCCTGAATGACTGACTGAATACAAGAGAGGGTTTCCAGATCTTTTACCTCACCCACGAGACAATTATCTAGACAGTAATTGGGGTTGAGAAGCAAGTTGTCAAGGATGTTGATTTGAACTACCTCTTGCTTAGTAACATCACAGGTTACATTCGCGAACGAACGTGAATCTCGAATCGACATGCTACTAATTTCGTTCCTTTGCATCATCTTAACAGGTTGAGTATTAACTGGAAGTTTCCTGGCAGCCTTCTAACCTTATACTGAGAGGAGGTTTCCTATTGAACTTGGATATGTTACCCCATATCTGTCTTCCTCCCATCTTGACTTCTCGAAGCTCCACTTCCAATTTAGAGGGATCCCATACGTTCATGAATCTTGCAAAAGCAAAGATAGGAACCAACCTATCTTTTTTCTTAGCGATGTACAAGTCCACCAAATGCACCTTGTCTTTCAGAACATCCCACACCATAGGAATATCCCAACCATTTGGAAGGTTGGCAATGAAATATGTAGTAGTAGCTTCTTTGTCGATCTCCCAATACCGAAAGTTCCTTCTAGCAAAATCCTCCCTATCCCTGCTTCTAGTTTTGCGCCTAGTCGTCTCCCAGTCTTCCTCTCTCTCTTCCTTCATCTCAGCTTATTGAATTGTAACAAGTGGCATTGGGTGTCGAAAACGTTATATACCCTACAAGTTAGTTTTTGCCATGATCAATATGTGATTAAAACCCTTTTTACAAAGATTGACTAGTTATGTGTTAACTACAAAGTCAAAGTGAACATCGAAAGTGTCTAATCCTAGGTACTTCACTAAATACCTAACATTGCAGAAATATGCAAGGTCTAAACTTAGACGTTACAACTAATCCAAAATTCCAATTTTCAACCAATAGTATTTTGACACGTGTGACGGAGATGGATGTAGTGTCTAATCCTTGGGAATTCATTGAAAACCAAGCACATGTAACGTCTAAACTTAGAAGTTACAACTATTCGAGTTACCATGCAATAGTATTTTGACACATGTGTGGGAGATGGATGTAGAGTCTAATCATAGGGACTTCACTGAAAACCAAGCACATGTAACCCTAGGATTAGACGCTTTCGATGTTCATTTCGGCTTTTATGTTTGGTCAATGTACAAAT
Organism: Helianthus tuberosus; assembly: GCA_030545235.1. Classification (NCBI taxonomy): domain Eukaryota; kingdom Viridiplantae; phylum Streptophyta; class Magnoliopsida; order Asterales; family Asteraceae; genus Helianthus; species Helianthus tuberosus. The sequence continues at coordinate 23,718 of JARYGA010040123.1, read as the reverse complement.
TAGTGAATTTCCCAAAAGGAGAACCTCCCAAAATATTGTCTTAATAGAGAGAAAGATAAGGTCTGTTATGATAGTGAGAGTGGAAAATATAAGGAGAAGAAAACTTGGAGCAAGAATTTAGAAGAAATCAATAGGGCCACTTAATTCATGTATCAATTTAAACGTTGTGTTCTTGCGTACTCATTGAAAATATCGGAAGTTAGAATTTGAGGGCTAAGGTAAACTTCTCTACAAGAAAATTTGAAGTTTATATATAAGTTTTAGACCATAATGACTTTTGTGGCTACAAGCTTGAATTGTTGTTCCAATCAATTTTTTAAAAACCGGTTTTTAAATCAAACCGGATTAGGCTAAAAAAATGGTTCAACCGGTTGAACCAGGTTGTACCGAGCGGTTCAACCAGGTTAACTAGCTAACTCTATTATTTCATAAATTACAACATCAACTCAAAAATTAATCCAAAAATGCATGATTACATATTAAAAGATGATCCAAAAGTAAATCCATAATAAAAAATAATCCAAAAGATAGTCGAAAATCATTCAGTTTTCTAAAAAGCTCTTTTAAATGAAAGTGTACGATATATTTAAGCCATTTGAGTGTTGAATACATCAACTATTTTCGTTTCATACAATATTAAATAAGAACTTTTAGTTACGAATAATATATAAAAGTTAGTAAGATAAGTAACATATATAATAAACATAAGTAACAACCCAAACTAAAATAACCTTGGGCTGGTACCGGTATTACGTTTCAAACCGGTATACCGGATTTTACCGCCGGTACAAACCTTATACCTTTTCACTTATTTACCGGGGTGTTTCGTACCGGATTTACATCTGGAAACGGTAATACCTGTATAACCGGCTGGTATTTACCGGTTTTTAAAACATTGGTTCCAATAAGTAAGAATAATGACCGATGGGTAACAAACATACGAAGTTAATTTATTTAGATCAGATTCTGTTCAAGAAAAATGAAAATGCATGCAGTAGCTTTTAATCATTTTGCGAAGTTTCAATCTAGAACGTTTACTAACCAGATAAAAGTTACAAACTAGATATGTGGTAGATGTGGTTGATTATGATCTTTTAGTATGACGTTAAAAGGAAAAATTACAAAGGTAAATTCAAGAAGTAGATTGAGAGATGGTGAAAGTTCACAAATAGTGATTTATGTAGTCAAAGATCAACTGGTGAGAACTCACTTGAAATGGACTACTCTTAGACCCCCTGTAGTGGGGCTCCATATACCGCCGGAAGAACTTGGTTGCCGGAGAAGACAGGCCGGTGAACTTGGTTGCCGGAGAAGTGAAAAATCATTATCACCATTTTTTCCGGTGAACTTGGTTTCCGGAGAAGACAGGCCGGAGAAGAAACAAGCCGGAGAAGAAGGCCCTGCATTTTACACTTTGGTCCCTGCATTTTACACTTTGGTCCTGCAAATCGGACCTGAAGAACGAGAAGAAGCCGGAGAAGAAGAAGGCGCGTTTGGTCCCATAACCGGAATTTCAGTGCGTTTGGCCGGAGAAGAAGGCCGGAGAAGAAGCCGGAATTTCAGTGGGTTGTTTTAATTTTCAATTTTATAAAGTTAGAAAATAATTATAAAAAATTAGAAATTAATAATTGAGTAATGATTAGGCGGGGGCTTTATGAATACGGGCTTAAAATGCATAACGCCCACCCGCACACGTGGCGCGCCACGTGTCGCATAACGCCCACAAAGGGGCGTTATGACTACACATGTCCTTAGTAAAAAGAAGACCAAATTGTGAAAGGACTATAACTAATATTGTTATCAACATGTGTGTATGTAATTATGTATGTAGGTGTGTATATGTAAATACACTTTTCTAAGAATAACTAATTTACACCCTCTCTAAACTTACTCATAAATCATCAATGTCCATCATGCAACTAGAACCCTGAACCACTTGATCAATAACACCTATAGTACATCTATTCATATCACTAGGCTACAAGCCATGTATATGTGTAAACATTGATGTGTGAAGTATGCATATACACACGTCTGTAGATATATAGATACGTTTGTACGTAACTATGTGCATTGGTATCTATCAATGCGGGTACCTATGTAGGTATGCATTATGTAGGTAAATTTAGACTTCGAATCTTTTTTTTCGTATGGAGTGTGAGGTGTAAAAGCTTTAAAATCTATATACTCTCAATGTAAACTGTAAATTGTAAATTGAATGTATTGTACTAGGCAAATAAATATTTTGGACTTTGAATCAAAGAGACCATAGACCTATTCTTTTCTTCTCTTTCCATTACTCAATAAGACAGAAAGAGTTGATTTTTTGAATTCAACATAGACTTTTACTGCATCCAAGTTCCGTGGATTGATTTATCTCTGGTTTGAAGCTTTATCAATACCAAACACGTAATTATTGACGAATTCAACTCTACTGTATGAACAAGGGATACCGAAACAAAATATCCCATTAAAATAATATAATGGTTATGTATTAATTTTGTAACACCACATCAAAAATGGCAGTATTTTTAATTATATATTTAGATGCCATGAAAAATTGGGTTATAATCTCATGCTGCTCAAGAAAGTAACTCGTATTGTAGTAAAGGTTTTATATCGCTAAAGAAAGTTCAATCTTTTGTTTACAACAGAATCATGTTACTTCGTAAATAAAAGAACCCTGACCGTGATTATATTTTAAAGAGTAAATTGCCAAAATCGTTCTTAAGGCTTGAGCATGTTTGTCAGTTTGGTTCAAAACAATTTTTGTGTACCATATTTCCCTTCACTTTTGGGATTTTTTGTCATTTTCATTCAAACGTCATATTTGTTTTATTTTTTCTGACATACATTTGGATGAAAATGGCAAAAAAATCAAAATCTCAGGTAGGATTTCGACAAAAAAGTTAGACATTTAGATAAAAATGAAAAAAAAATCTCAAAAGCAAAGGGTAATATGATGAAAATATATATTTTGAATGAAACTGACAAACATATATAAACTTTAGGTATGATTTTGACAGTTTACTCTATTTTAAAATAAGGCTCTATTACATTTAAAATAATTATTTACTTAGTGTCAAAGAAGCCAAAAAGTGTGTTGTATTACATTAGTAAAAACTATATTCAAAATATGTATGATCAATATTTATATTTATATTTGTATTTTTATTTATATAAGTGAAAGATCCATTAAAAAGTGGGTTTGCATAAGTAGCTTAAGACGGAGTGTGAAGATAACATGTGACATTCCTTATCGGTAGAATGAAAAATATTTTGGTCCTAAATTCTTTTCTCAAAATACAATACAGAAAATTTTGTTAAAACAATTTAGCGTAAAAATCTAGTACAAAAAATTTAGCACAAAAGTGTAGTACAAAAAAATCGGCACAAAAATGTTATATAAGATAGAAATCAAAGACAATTTTTTGGGGTTTTGTAGGATCGAATTTCGACCTGAACGAGTCGCGTAGAAGAGTTTATCTCATTTTGAATGGCGGAAACAGACAAAACGAGTACAATTCAGCGAGAATTCAATTTAATATGTCGATATTATTGAACTGAATGACGTTTACAATCTGTCGACACTTCGGCAGGACTTCGTGGCTCACCAGAAGAACACACACCTAACTATCATCTGATTTCGCTCTTATAACCCTATTTATATATGACGTGATTCCGCTCATACATACATGACACAAAAGCGGAATCACTCACTTACCACAAAAGCGAAATCAGCCTATGACTAAAAAGCGGAATCACATGACTGACAAATAAGCAATACCTACCAACAACCTTATAAGCGAAATCAGACTCTTGACCAATGAGCGAAATCATGTCTAATATATGTTGACCGAAAACCAAATTTTATATGCTAATCATTTTGTCTTTTATGTGATGATGTAATGATTACTTCATCATTATGATGTCATCATCAAAGATGATGACATCACCCTCTTTCAGATCCGCAACGTAACTGAGACTCGATACAAGACGAAGTCGACAGATGAAATGCACCAACAGACTCCCCCTCAGATGTTGACGAGTCTTAAGTGTCGAGTCTTTGCATCTTCAGTCTTTATCAGTCTCTTTTCTTTCTTGGCATGTACCAGGATCTTCTTTTTGGCTCTAACCTCGTCAGACTCCCCCTCTCATCATGATGGGATCGCTGTCTGGAATTAGCTATCACCTAGAGATCAATCCCTGGCTTTATCTCTGATCAGCTCATCTCCTGCACACATTTTCTCACAAAACATAAGTTTCTACTTAAATTAATAAGAAAAACTTATTGGAAATAGTTACATCAAATTCAAATTAATGACCCTGATTAACTAATCAAACTATTCGTTAACACAATCAGTTTCTACTTTTAAACGCACATTCCCAAACCAGTTCATCATGTTCAGCACTTGAAATTTTGAATATCAGCTTTCCAACATCAGTTGTCGAAAATCTTTTTGGATTTTTCAAAATTTATGCTAAAACACACTAAAATCTTTTTGGGTTTTTCAAAATATGAAACAAAAATGCAATAACCTAAATTAAATGCAGAAATGAAATATGTACAAACATATTTTTGTGAGTTTGCAAAAGAGGATCATATCAGTTTTTGAGACACATCACAAGCACCGTTAAGCTTTTAGACATTTTAAGTTCTAAACGATTCACGTAAATTGACGATATATTTGTCCTCTTAAGCTCAATCTAAAAACTTTCAATCTGCTTACCGATACTTTAAGGTATATAAAGATAGCACTAAGTTCTTATGGACCCCACGATCTCAGCATATCCCCTCATCATGCAATACACTAACTCAAGTAATGCCTTTAAACTTTTATCAACTGTGATTTGTGCGAAAACAAAGCAGAATGTTTAAACATTAACAATCAGGTCGATACTTCCGTATACGCAGAGAAAGTCCAATGTTTAAACAAAATAAGAAAAATAAAACAAGTTGAAGTTGTTTAGGCTTTAACCACCAGGTCGATACTCCCGTATACGCAGAGGTGATCCAAAGCTTAAACGAAACACCAAAGAAAATAAAGCAGAACGTTTAGGCAACAACATCCAGGTCGATACTCATGTATACGCAGAGGATGTTCGATGCTTAAACAAAATAAAGAAATAAAACAAGTTTAAATCTTTGCAAAATGAAATGCACAATCACAGCGACTTTTTAGCAAAGTTGTGAAAGTTCACAAACTTAACCAGTTTTATGTCTTTCGACAATCAGCGATTACTGAGTAGGCACACAGTCAAGAAGGACAAAACTAAGTACTATGCTTTTGACCATGTTTCCCACTGGAACTAGACTTTTTCATTTAAGTTTGTATCGTTTTCGCAAATCTACTAGTCTAGCTGAGCCTATCGTCACATCTTTAGTGAGATCGTTTATTACATTATATCTTTCCATTTCTTTAGCATGCTGTGACAGTCCAACTGATCTACTGTCATTTCCTCTTGTTTCAGCAAAACTCATTTTTAAATTTTTCAATGTTTTTAACATTTTCAAATTTTCTAATTTTTTAAAAATTTTACTCCCCCTAAAATCAAAATATGTTTCAATGTTGATTTTATGGGAAATTTTGAAAAACAACTGTACAAGAAACGTGACAACATGATGAGAATCACTTCAATTCTCCATCCACCTGGCATAAACAATCAGAACTCCCCCTCACAACAAACATTTTCCCATAGTGATTTCAAAACACTTAAGTTTGTTTTAATCAAAATGGTTTTTCCGGAAAATAAGTTTTGTGTGTCATTTCACAAATTCGGGGATCTTTCATCACTTTGTTTTCTTCAATCACTTGTAAAAACTAACATTTTTAAGATCAATCCTCAAACATCACTTGTAGAAAATCAAGTACAACTTAATGTCCCTGATTTACCACTTTTAAGTCGAAATCACTTTCGTGAATTTCTCAAGAAATGTGCCGATTCATGTTCCACGCTTACCAACCTGGGAACTCCGGCAAGTCAGGTTTTCATTTAAACAGATTCACCCAAGCCTGACAGTCCTTGGGTGATTTCGAATTCTTGTTCAACAATGGTGGAAAATTTGCATCATCCATTGTTAAACCTGAATTCTCCATTTGTACCTCAACCAATGGCTCCTCTGGCTTTGACGAACCAGAATCATTGCCTGCACATGGCTTGTCTGACTTTGACCTGTCAGATTCATCGCCTGAAGGTGGCTTGTCTGACTTTGACACATCAGATTCATCGCCGACCATTTTCTTCTTTTTCTTATCCTCTTTCGTCTTCAGATTTGTATCTGATGAATGCGTCTTGCTTGACTTTGCAGTTGAGGGAGTTGATTCATCAGAACTCTTATTCGATCTATCTGGTGAACCCGAGGACAAGATCTTCTCGAGATACTCTCTCGCCTTCTTCCTCTTCTTCCTCAGTCTGTCTTTTTGCCCCTGAGAAAGTTTCACTTTCTTTTCTTGAACTTTCGGTTCTTGAACTTTACGTTCTTGAACTTTCTGTTCTTTGGGCTTGACAGAGACTGGTTTCTTTGCCATCTTCTGAGAATTAACCCTCAATCTTTCATTTGATCTCCTTGGGCAATCTCTGGCAATGTGACCTTTGATATGGCAGTTATAGCATCTCCTCGTCTCATAACTCCAACTCTGGCAGTTAACAGCAATGTGTCCTTGATAACCACATCGGTAACACACTCTGTTATCGTACCAATCACCATTTTCACACCAAACGCTCAGATCAAAGCATTGTTTGGCTTGGTGATACTCTTTCCTCTTCTTGATTGCTGGATTTGACTTTTGAGCACTGTGGTCCGACCTGTACCACTTATTACCAACAATTTTTGAGTTTTCATTTTTCGATTTTTGTAATTTTTCATTGCGATTGGATGATCGATCTGATGAGCTTTTATTATCTTTTTGAACGTTTTTCTCATTTTTAATTTTTTGTTTCTGTTCCACTTTCTTCTTCAAAGGTTTTTGCTTAGAACATTCTCCCTTTTCAGTCGATTGCAGAACAGTTTCTTGAAATTTTTCTTTTAATTTCAAAAACAATTTTTGTTTTTCACTTTTATCTTTTTCATCATCAGATTTCTCATCACAATCTTCAACTTTGACATTGTCAAAGTTTGTGACATCGTCACTTATTGGAACAGAATTGATTGGTTTTGGACAGGGAAACTCAGATGAAGTCTCAAAACCTTTCAATTTCTTTTCAAGTTCCTTGAATTCTCAGCTTCAATTTCAAGCTGAGATATTCGTTCAAGATGAGACTTGATTGTTTTTTCGTTTTCAATTTTAATGTTTTCAAGAACAGATTTTTCATTTTCCAAAACTTTTAACTGTTCTTGAAATTTTGTTTCATTTGCTTTCAGATTTTTGTTCTCCAATTTTATCCAGAAATCTTCATCTTCGGAAGATTTCTTTTTGCTTTCAAAATCTTGTTCTTTCTCTTTCAAAACCTTGTTTTCTAATGTCAAACTGTTCAAATCATTTAACAGTTTGTCATTTTCAGATTTCAACCTCTCACAATTTTCCTTCAAAATAAGAATATGTTTCTTATCAACTTTCTTCTCTTCTTTCAAAACTGAAATTTCTTCAGTCTGTTCCTCTCCCACTTGGACACCTTTACTCTTGCTCTTCTTTAATATTGATTTTACACTTTGACTTTTCTTCTTCTCAGCATTAATCACCATCTGTTCTTCAATCCTTTTAACGAGTGGACTAATTGTCAGTTGGGAAAATTCTCCAGAAGTCTTCAAGTTTAAGATATAATTTTCCCATTCTTCTCGAGGTAAAGCACTGACAAATTTTTCAACCCATTCTTCTGATTCCTTTTTAATACCCGTCTCAGACATTGAGCGAACAAGATGGCTATACCTCTCAATGATACTCTTTGTACTTTCTCCTTGAAAACCTGAAAATGAATCAAATTCTTTATTTAACACATTTATTCTATCAAATGTTTCTCTTGTCATTTTAAAGAAATTGATATCCATGACTCTAAAACCCGTTTATCAAGACAATCCCTTAAAATGAAGTATCAAATTCCAACTCTATCCCTTTTTAAATGAAATGATTCACCTAGTTAAATCACCCAAAAATTCCCAACACAATCTGAAATACTTTCAAACTGTTTTAACCAACTTCAATGGGTCAAGACTTGAATCAAACAATACAATGATTGGGCCGTAAACACTTAACAATACTCAATCACTTCTGTTAGGTCACACAAATCAATTATCCGTTTGAAAACAAAACTTGGGCTTTGAATGATTGGGCCGTAAACTTCATTTAATCCAACAAATACAAATGTTAAACTATGGTGGGCCAATTGGAATAAAAGACACATGGGCCATTCAACATCACAGAATTGATTTTGTCAATGAAAATACATTCACATACAAAGATAGTAATTACTCAACTCAATACATATATCACATGTAATTGATCAGTTTGTAGAAACTTGATTGAACCAACTTTTTGACCAATACAAACACATGCAGAATCTGACTTTACTTTGATTTTGTCGATAATCCTATTTCACATAACTAGATAAAACACAATATCAAACTTTCATGCAATGAATTGATTGGACCAATAATTCCACTAAACCGACAAATATTAGTGTGTTGAAACCTTTTAATTCAGATCACATGAACACCTACCCAAACCACATGATTTTTTATCTCAAACATCAATGACCTGACCTCCTCAGACTGTTATACACAACTCGATGAACAATCACGTGAATAACAAAATGTCACAAAAGCGAGACCCTAGTTGTCACAAAAGCGATACTTTAAGTGACACAAGAGCGAAATCAAACTGATGACGTCACTTATTCACGAGTCCGTATAAGCGACACCTTAAAATTTCTAAGTTCTAGATCGATTTTAAAGCTGAAATTTACAAGGATTGATTAAAACATGTTTACGCACAAAATATGTGAAATTTTGCCAATTTTGACCGTAAAAAGTTTTGTTTTTCGAAAAAGAAAGGTGTAGAAACAGAATTATCGGCTGAATTGTGTAGAACTCTTCTTCACTGGTTCTGATACCAATTGTAGGATCGAATTTCGACCTGAACGAGTCGCGTAGAAGAGTTTATCTCATTTTGAATGGCGGAAACAGACAAAACGAGTACAATTCAGCGAGAATTCAATTTAATATGTCGATATTATTGAACTGAATGACGTTTACAATCTGTCGACACTTCGGCAGCACTTCGTGGCTCACCGGAAGAACACACACCTAACTATCATCTGATTTCGCTCTTATGACCCTATTTATATATGACGTGATTCCGCTCATACATACATGACACAAAAGCGGAATCACTCACTTACCACAAAAGCGAAATCAGTCTATGACTAAAAAGCGGAATCACATGACTGACAAATAAGCAATACCTACCAACAACCTTATAAGCGAAATCAGACTCTTGACCAATGAGCGAAATCATGTCTAATATATGTTGACCGAAAACCAAATTTTATATGCTAATCATTTTGTCTTTTATGTGATGATGTAATGATTACTTCATCATTATGATGTCATCATCAAAGATGATGACATCACCCTCTTTCAGATCCGCAACGTAACTGAGACTCGATACAAGACGAAGTCGACAGATGAAATGCACCAACAGGTTTATAGTTTTGATATTTTATATAGCAATATAGTGCTCAAATAAAGATAAAAAAATTACTCGATTTTATGGTACAACTGTTTTTTAAAAAATAATTTCGTACGAAAATGTTAACAACGTCTAAAAAATATGGGAAAATATGCACATGTCTTGCATGTTGAGAGTGTAAGTCAACAAACATGTTATTCCAAAAATACTTTTACACCATTTTTTTTCCTACACTTTAATCTTAACTATTGATTTTAAAAAATGAAAGATTAAGATTTATTCTTATCCTATTTAGACAAAATCAAGATTTCTTCTTATCTTAAAAAATAGTTGGGAATATGGATATGCTTTGCATGTATGTAAAGAGAGAAAATCAATAAATATATCATACCAAAAATACTTTTACATCATACTTTTTTTTCTTATACTTTTATCTTAATGATTAATTTGAAAAATAAATGATAAGATATCTTATCATATTTAGGCAAAATCAACCTTTTACTTAATCCTACCACTATTTATATATTATATTATTTTAATGTTAATTACATAAGCTCCAGCTTTACACTTTGTGTCCCTATATAAAAAGACACGTATTGATTCATTAACAACGGCTATATCTAGTATTTGCACACATCTATATATATATATATATAAATGAGATGTATTTGGGCTACATGGCACTTGTCTTTGGCCATCTTGGCTGATGTGGCAATTCACTTTAGGAGGGAAATCACATATGCTCGATTTCAATGAAAATGAAGCGGGATCCGAATTGATTTTGGGTCGGGTTTTTAGTTTCCGGATACACCTTATGAAAAATATTCGGATCATTTAAAACCTATTTCATTTTCTTTTGTCTCATTCAAACCTACCTCAACTTTACTCTCTTCTCTCTTCCTTTTACGATTCAATCGGTTATCTTCTTACCAAGTTTACAAAAATTAGGTCATATTCAAAGGTAAATACACTAAATTGAAGCTAAATATTTGTTATTATATCTTCTGAATCAAGATCTGAGTTTGATTTTATGTTATTCATTTGATTTTATATTTTTTTTCAAGATCGGAGTTTGATTTTAGTTTTTATTTTGTATGATTTCTGTAGATCCGAGCATAAATCTTGAAGGTATGTTGTTTTACTTTGTTGTTTATGTAGTATTCATCTTTAATCTAACCGATTCAACATGTTTAGTTTTTTTTTATAAACCAAAATATATACCAGAGGTTGTTGTAGATTTTTGTTTGAAACAAAATCAAGTTTTTTTTTCTTGATTTCGTCAGATCCGGTCATATTTATCGCAGTTACTGATTTTGGTTGAATTTTTTTCATGTGAATCCCTAACTCCGTCATAACAGTCGGAATCCCATCATTCGTCAAGCAACAAATGTTAGTTAAATCTTATACTTTTTTAAATAATTAATCTGTTTCGTTATATTAAATAATTAATCTGTTTTATATAATTTTATTTTATTACCTTTTTGTAGTAATTTGCTTAATTTTAGAACATTTACAAATTACATTTCTAATTCCTGGATTTTGATTCCATGTAGTGTTTTCAGAAATTAAAAAACCACGATGGTACCAAACCTGTCATGTTTTTACCTATTAAGGAAGAGAGGAAGAGACAAAGGATGTGTCAAATACATTTTAGATTTTACATGTTCAAGGTATTAAGAAGAAACCCTATGTTGAATAAGCAACCAGTGTTAGTGTTTTGCTGGAAACATTGAGGCGTCGGTGATGTTGTCGAGGAGTGTCAGCAAATGCTAAGTGATATCATTTCCGTACACTCCTCGACAATGTCACCGACCCCTCTTAAAAATTCCATCAAATCTATCTCAGCGATTTTAAAAAATTAGGTAAACATAAAAGGTAAATACACGAAATAGAAGCTAAATATTTGTTATTATAACTTCTGAATGAATATTGGAGTTTGATTTAATGTTATTCGTTTGTACTTATATTAACTTTTTATTTGGTCTGATTTATGTAGATCCGACCATAAATCTTGCGGGTATGTTTTTTTACTTTGTTGTTTAGTATTGATTTTTATCTAACCGATTTCAATATGTTTACTTTTATTATAAACAAAAATATATACCAGAGTTTGTTGTAGTTTTTTGTTTGAAACAAAATCAAGTTATTGATTAAAAAGTTTTATGTAGATCCGGCCATATTTATCGCTGTTACTGATTTTGTTTTATTTTTTTTTCATGTCAATCCATAACTCCGTCATAACAATCCCAATCCCATCATTCGTCAAGCAACAAAGGTTAGTTCAATCTTATACTTTTTTTATTTTTTTTAAGTTTATGATATATAATTTTATTATGTTTTCTGTTCACTTTTTTTTTAATTAATACTATTTTTTGAATGTATTATGGTATATCGTTTATTTAATTGATAGTATATTTAATTGCATTTAATTAATATTGTTTGTTTTTTGATATATATGTAGTCTGTCTTATGCCTTATTCTTATTAAATTAACAGTGTTTTGAAAATATTCTTACTTTATTATTCAGTTATCATTTTTTTAAAATTTGTTGTAAAGATATGTTTAATTTATTTTTAAAAAGGTTTTTTTTTTTTTCTATAAACAGAGTAATGTTTTTAAGTTAATTTATGAATTTGGACTTATAATTATGTTTCTGTAATTATGCATTGTTTCTTTAATTAGGTTGCGGTTATATTTTTTAAAAAAATTTACTTTCCTTTGCAGTTATGGTTCCAATCAACTCTTCAACTTCCCTCCAATCTTATTTCAAGAATACGATCGGTTTCCATATAACAATGTATTTCTTAAGTGGATTTACATATATATATGGTTTGACATTCTTCACCGTATGCATTTACATTTACTCATTCTTGAATCGATATCTGAATTTGACATATCGCTCTATAAACCTGTAAGTTGGTTTTTTTTATTCATTCTTTAATCATTATTCATGTGTTCTTCCTTTTATTTAATGTGTGTAAACTATGTTTATATTTATTTAACTCTAAATCCGATTTGGATTGAAAAATATGTTCAATTTTGTGTATTAAGATTATTGTTTTGTTGAAGAATATGTTGTTTACGTTAATAACCTTAAAACCAATGTTGATGCAGAATATGTGTTCTTTCTAATGTTTATTTATTCTATCAACTTTATATGAAACCCTACATCTGATTGTTATGAATATCTGTCTTAAGTTTTATTTGAAATGATTTAAAATAAGTTTTATTTGATTGTGATTGTTAATAACTTTGTGAATGTCAGGCAAAAGCATAAATCCGAATCCGATTGTAATTGAATATAGTTTTTTTATGAATTTTATTATTTTATTTTGGTATGATTATGTTTATATGATTTTTTTATTCTTATGTATTGTTTAACTTTTTTGTTATAGAAACCCATAATCTGATTGTCATTGAAATTCTTATGATTTTCTTTTTCTTTCACATCTTTATGTAATTTATCAATTTTTTTAGGTCACTTTATATGTATTTGACGATAGGATAATATGATTGTATATTTGTATTTTATTTAAATGTTGATAATTTTCAGTGTAAATCATTTGGTTACAATAATTTTTATTATGATGTTTCATAATTTTTATATCATCGGTTGCCTCCATTTGTTATAGATTTAGGAATAAAAGATACTTATTATGATGTTTGTTACATATTGAATGTTATTATAACATGTCTATCACATTTTTTTTTTGTCATTTATATTTATTTTAATAATTCATCATTTCATGGTTTGTTTATGTGACGTGTTTTTTTAGGTTTTTGATATGGCTGAAAGTTCATCAAGGTATGTTTTTGTTCATTTTGTGACTTTATGTAACATTTAATTTGTACAATATGAGTTTTATTTTAATTTATTTATTTTTTCCTCAGACTAACCTAACATGTTACACTTTATTAACATCTTAATTTTTTATTCAGTTTCAAACGACCGTGGTTCTTAACGCTAATGAATGGAGCAGATGAACTTATTCTGATAAATGATATATTATTACATAGATTTTTTTACTTATTATTAAATACTCTTTATTATTATTGTATCATTAATATCTTTTCACTATAATTATAATTAATTTTGCATTTTTTTTATTAGTCCATTCCAGATGATGCTGCGTGCAGACTATGGGGTGTTGATAAAGGCCCTACAAATGTTATGATACACACCGAAGCTGACCGATTATTTAATGTTTATTTAAGGTTTTGTAAAGGAAAGTTTTTCTTCTTCCATGGTTGGTCCAAAGTTGTGGAACATTTGCGACTAACCAAAGGCTGTTTGGTAGTATTTAATCCTGTAGATACTACTACGTTTAAATTAACAGCTTTCGTTGATGGGGTTAGTCGTGGCTCTTTTTGGACGTATCTGCTCCCTCCATCATATCATTTTTATGTAAGATAAATTATATTTTTATTTTCCTATTGTATTGATGTATTACTTTACTTATATTAACACTTTATTTTTTCTTTTTTATCATTTCCCACAGGTCATTCCTGAATGTATCCTGCCAAAAGTTTATGATTATTCCTCAAATGATGTAATTTCTACTGTAATTATAGACAACAAAACGTTTAAAGTTTCCATTGAAACGTCTGACGGTAATGTTGGTTTTACCGTTGGTCTTGACGTAATTGTTGCTCAGTTACAGTTGAAGGCAGGTTGTATTTTGTTATTTACAAAAGGCTTTGGTCATTTTTTCCATTTAAAAATTTTTGGAAAAAACGGCGTTGAAATTTTTTTTCCTGATGTGGATGTCGATGAGGTAACCTGCATTTTGTTAATTAACTATATATTCTATATATGTTAATTTAATACATGTTGTATAACTAATTTGCAGGTTGAAGTTGCACCTATCGATGCTGAAAATGAGGTTGATGAACAAATACATGGTGGTGTTCGTCGTTTTACTCGTATGGCTGGTGAACGTTATTTTGTAAGTGTTAATATCATTTTACAAACCACTGGAAAACAAGTTTTACAATTGTTTGTTACTTAATAAACATTGTTATTTTACAAAACATATTTATTAATAATTTGATTTTTTCAACAATACAGAGGATTCCTGATCCTGTTTCACGGATGGCTAGACTTGATGAAGGTTTAAAAGATATAACCGTGAGGCTTATGAATCTGGATCCACCAAAGCAAATTACCAACGGTACTAGACGTGAAAAAAAAGCGGCGGAGGTTGGCGATACGCGTTAACGGGTTGGAAGAAGTTCATGAAAGCTGCTAGAATTAAGGTCCGTGACACAGTTGACTATTGTTTTGATGAAAATGAACAGGTGTTGATTGTTGAACGAGTTGTACGTTACGTTAGCCGTAGTCATTAGTTATATGACATTTAGGGCATGTTTGGTAGCCTTTCATATGTTAGATATTAAGTTTTTATATGGGTTTTTTCGTTTTGGACATTCGTTATGGTTTTTAATTTCAAGTTATTATATTTTTTTCATATTATAACTTTTGTTTTAACCACTCATTTGTCATGTGTTGAAAGTTTAATTTATGTGTTTAGTAGTTATTTATTAAATTTTATAAATCCTTAACTGATGATAATGATGTTACAAATTTCTTCAAAAAAGTATATCAAACACTATGTTATGTTAATCAATTAAGCATTTTACATTATTTAAAATAATCTGGATCCCATTCTTTCTTTTTTGTTTTTCATTATTGTATAGATAGTATAGTGTTATTATTATAAGATAGTATTATGAACCTTTAGTACTACATATAGAATACATAGATAACACTATGATTGTCATTTTTAAACCTTTCATTATAGTTTTGACTTGTTTCATTATAATGTTTTTATATAACATTTAACATAAATAACCCAGTTTATATTCGTGTTAATTATAGAAAGTCAAATATCAATTAGTATGTTGCAATTACAAAATTTCCTTCATAATTTGCAATTGATTAATCATAAAATTTCGTCCTTACTTTGTAATTTCAAACTTATAATTATGGAGACTAATTATTCATAAAAATGTAAAAAAATATTTTATTTATATTTTAGTAAACGTTGTCAATTATGGAAAATATGATACAAATATAAACATTTAAAGAATCATATTTATATATAGATTTTTAAATTCGTAATATGAACTGGAAGTTATATATTTAA
This sequence comes from Helianthus tuberosus, assembly GCA_030545235.1. Classification (NCBI taxonomy): domain Eukaryota; kingdom Viridiplantae; phylum Streptophyta; class Magnoliopsida; order Asterales; family Asteraceae; genus Helianthus; species Helianthus tuberosus. The sequence goes on along the minus strand of JARYGA010040123.1, from coordinate 7,946 downwards.
TATGTGCAGTTTCCGTTTTTTACAAATTTGAATTTATGTTAATTCGTTTTATATAATTATAAATTATACCGTTTCCTTATTTACTTTATTTTAAAAAGGATGTTTATTTTGAGTAGAATTAGTAATAATATATTACTAAAAATATTAACTTTAATAATTTCATATAAATACATCATTTGTTTTCTTTTTAAGCCCAACTAATTTTTTTGCAACAGTCCTTTGATTTATTTGATTTCTTCTTAGCTATAATGGAGAACGAAGGTCAGATCACCTTGCTGAACGATATCGATGCTCTAAGCACAAACTACACTATCAATGTTAAAATTGTTAGTTTGTGGAGGAAGAAGATGAGAGATAATGAAAGAGAGACATATCGTATAGATATGATACTGATGGATGAAATGGTAAATTATTTATTTAATTTTTTCTGTGTTAATTATGCTCAGTTTGATTGCATTTTTACATATCCTTTGCATGTTATTCTGTATTTACACACAGGGTACCAAGATTCAAGCTTCTTGCTTGCATAAGCTATTTTCAAAGTTTGAGAGGCATCTTAATGTTGATGAATGCCTTATCATTAAACGGTCATCTCTTGCTGCCAACACTGCATCTTTCAAGATTGTTCCTAACAATCAGAAGCTATCTTTTTATTATCATACCTTTGTCGAAAAGTGCAATATATGGGAAGGTCCGCAGTACGTGTTCAATTTTGTTCAGTTTAATGATGTTCTTTCCCAGAAAATTAAAGAGGGTACGACTGTAGGTATGTTTAGTTTTGATTTACAATCTTTATATAGCATTATATTTCTTTCCTGATTTTATAGATTTTTTTATGTTTATATATATGCTGACATGTATTTTATATTTTTGGTAGATTTCATTGGTTATGTTGGTGTGTGTTATAACATTGAGGAGACTAACAAAAAGGATGGTAGTAAAGGGAAACGCCTTAATCTTAAGCTTCAAGATCTTGAGTAATACATATTATAAATTGTGTTTAATTTTTTTTTTCCATTTTATTCTTTAAAGTTTAAAAAATCTTTTTAAACTTATATTTTTTTCTTATATTCTTTTCTTATATTCTATTGTAGAGATGTTCAGATCGATTTAACTCTTTGGGATGATTATGCTAAGGACATGTATTCTTACATGGTTAGTGAAAAACGTGAAGCACATGTTGTCGTTGTTGTCCATTTTGGTGCTGTTAAGACATACAAACGTATTTAAGTCATAGTTCATTTTATACCAAACAAATTTCAATAGATGATGTTAATTCGTATCTATTTTTTTTTTATTGTTTAAATTATTTTTACCTAACAATAGGCAAATGGGGATTTTCTAATAACTTTTATGGTTCACGACTTTTCATTAACGACAATTTTGATGACATGCTATCCTTCAAGCAAAAGTAAGTGTTATTATTTAAACATATTTTTTAAATTTTATAAACTTTAGGTATTGTTTGTAATTATTTTTAATTAAACATTTATGTTTATTCAAAATGTGTTTTAGGTATCTTGCAAAACTTGCTGCTTCAACTGAGTCAAGTAGCCATGCTGGGTCATATATGATGTCTTCTGTCGAAGATGAATTTTTAAAGAATGATGTTTTTTCACCAATTGCTTATCTTGCATCAATCTTAGAGGTTTTCCTTAACATTTCATGTTTTATATTTTATATTTTAACAACATATTAATGAATTTTTTTCTTTTATTATATTAAACAGCCAAAGAAAGTTGTTGTTGTTGGAACTATTGTAGCAATCGCTTCAGACAAGATGTGGTATTATGATGGTTGTAACTATTGCAAGTCCAAAGTTGAGCAGAAGTTTGAAACCTATGATAAGGATGATGGAACAAGTGATGTTAGAGATGAGAAGTTGTTTCAATGTTCTAACAAGGATTGTAATGGAAAAGAAGTTTTCCCGCTGTCCAGGTAAAGTGTTTGTTAGTCATACTTCTAATTATTGTTCATACAACAACAACAACGTAGATCGTCTATATTATCTATTCACATATGTTTATTAATTATTTATATACCGTTTGTTAAGGTTTAAATACCGGTTCGCGTTCAAGATTCAACCGGTACTGTGACGCTTACATTATTTGACCATGAGGCTTTGAAGTTTGTTGGGAAAACTGCAAAGGAAGTTATAGCAATTCAGGACGAGGTTATATTTAGTTATACATTATATTTATATAAAATAAATTTTAAACATTTATTGTGATGACACATTATATATTTTTTTTAATATAGTTATTGAAGACAAATGATTTTCCAAGAGAATATCCAGTTGAATTTGAAACGTTGGTTAACCTAAAGTGTGCTTTCGTGATTAAAGTAACTGACTTTAATATTGTCAATGCTGTTGAGAATTATGGAATATCATTTGTTACGACTGATGATGACATCTTGGATAAGCTGAACAAAAAATTTAAAATTGACCAAGTAAGTGATTGTTTTATTAATATATAGTTGCACTTTGAAAACCGTTTAAAATATGTTGAACTATTTGTTGTTTGCTTATCATGATTTCACAGCTTGATGTTTCTGATTCTTTTGGTATGAGCCAGTCTGAGTTCCAAACTTCTGGTGGTGAATGTTTTAAGGTATAACTTAAAAAAAATTAAGTTATATATAACTTTATAGTTGTCTTAGTTATAATTTGTTTATTTCTTTAGGATGCTGATTCTTACACTGGGGATAACACCACACTTGTTTCAAAGGATTATGTGGGTGACTTGAAACAATCATCTTCTGATATGAAGCGTAACCTTGATGATGTTTATTTGAATGAAGAGGGATTGGCGTCGTCAGCAAGTAAGCCTCGCATGTGTGTTGAGAAGAATTGATAAAGAAGATACGGCAAATGGTGGTTTTAATAAAAAAAAACAATTTATTTGGTATTTGAATATTGGTATTTTGTTTTGTTCGTATGAGTTTTTGATGTTTGAAGACAGTTTATGTTTTGCCTATATATTGTCACTTTTTGAGTTATCCTATAATATTTTTGGTTGAGAATTATGTTTGGTTATATTCTTTATTGTATGAGACTACGTTGATTACTTTTATATTTTTGTAATGTAATAATGCGATAAGCCTAAATAATGGAAAAATAAATTTTTTTTTGTGTATTAGTTAGACTTTATATATATAGATTATAGATTTACTATTCCGTTACAATTCATGCTTCATTTTAAGAAATATGCTAATCATGTAAATTTTTACTATTCAGTTACATTTCTAAACTTTTTTTTAGAAATTTCGTAATTTTAGCAATTCTATTTTTACTAAATGACATAATATCTTCAAATTTCGAAACTAATAAATATAGAATTGTTTTCATATTTATGATCATTAATTTGATTACAATTTATTTTTGTAATGTATATTATGAATTCCATAAATAACTTATACCTTAGGTCTATAAACTCAAATACTTCACAAACTTTTGAAACATCTTCATAGTTATCTAAATTTGCATTCTTAGCTTCCTTCTACGGTTGAATAATTTATTTTCATCATTCTTTACATTTCCAGTAAGTTTTTATATAGTTCGTTATAATTTTATTTATATTTATTCATGCGTTTGGTTTTCATTGTAAACCTATTAGTTTTTTTGTTGTAGTTCTTTGTGTTGGTTAAAAAATGCATAATAGGGTTGAACAACTTACGTCGTATTCTTCTGAACGTCCTCATATTGGCCTTGATAATAAATGTAAGTGTTTTTTTTCTTTTATCTCAAACATTTTAAATAGTATTCAAATTTTTTTTGAAAACGTTTTATGTTCTAAATTCTAAATTTGTTTTCTTCTTATTTATTTTTTTTATTGTTTATTTTTTTGCATTTTAGCTGAGCAAGCTAAATGTTATCGTTCGTTAAGAAAACTATATCTTGATAAGAAGAAATCAAGTGCGGATGCATTTCCGGATTATTTTTTTAGAGGTAAATTTTATATCATTTTTCTATGCATATATGTTTTGATTATATTTAATAATATTTAAGTTGTATATATCACATTTGTTGTAATTAAGGAAAATAATTTTTTTACTATTGTATTATTTTTAATGTTTACTTTTACATATGTCAAATTTGATTCTTTATTATATTTTTATATTATAGCGGTAGAGGCTAAACACAGACGCAAGTTAAGAAAACTAATACTTGATAGTAAGAGATCAAAGATTACTAAAAAATTAATTTCTCGAGGTGGTGCTTCAACGTCGTCATCATCAACACGAATCCTTTTAAATAACAAAGAGAATTTAACTCCCAATTTTTCAATCACAACCTTTCCTCCCGAATCTTCAAATGTTAGAGGGACAAGTAAGTTTAGATTTATATTAGATAATGTTACAAATTCCACATTACTAATTTAGTTCGTCAACTCCAGTTCGTTTATATTACATATTATATAATGATTGTTTATATCTTATTAGGTAATCCTTTAAATTCGTCCGTTAGTGCAAGATCTTCCATTGTTACACATTCTACTTTGAAGAAGAAAGGAAATGTACTACAAGATCAGTTCACAACACCCAACCGTACACCGTTTGCAAACATAGAAAACATAATCCCAGGTTTGTAAATTAAAAACAAAAACAGTTAGTACTTGGTGATGTTTCACATTTTGTTTGTTTTTACTACATATAATATTTGAACTAATTATTTTTAAAATACGTATTTGTATTTTCTTTTTTTTTTGTTTTTTACGAAATAATTATAATTATTCGAGAAATGCAGCTTATTCATCTGTAGCATTTTCAGATCATAATAGAAAGACAAATGTTTTGCAAGATTCTTCTACCTCAACACGACGAAATACGTTGTCAAACAAAGAAAACATAACTCCAATATCGTGTATTACAAACATACGTTCTCAACTTCAAAGTGTTCCGGATTTTTCTAATGCTATGTCTTCTTTGAATCGTATATCACATGGTAAATATTATAATTATATTATTACATACAATTTTAACTGTTTAATTCATATACTTAACGAAAAATTATTTTTTTCTTTTTTATTCAGATAATATTGCAAGCTCTTCAACTTTACAATTGAATGACTGCTATTCTGTTAATCCCAGAATAACGAATAAACGTAACACAACATCTTCGACCTCAGAATTTAGTTCGATACAAAAACTGTCTTCTGGAAAGCGTAGACTTATTCATAAACCAATTGAAATAGAACCCATACCAATGGCTGTTCTTGATTCTGATGATGAAAATCATGTTCACGAGGTTGTGTTAGACACCACGAAAGGTGTATCTAAAGGTAAGTGATTAATGTTATTCATTGTTATTTCATATTTTATTTTACCTACTTTATTATTCAATTTATGTTAAATGTTCAGATTATGTTGACCATGGTGACCAATCTCTTAGGTGTGGTTTATGCTTTGCAAAGTTATGGCCAACCGAAGGTGGAAAGGGTCGCATTACACTTCAAAAGCAAACATATAGCTTATGTTGTGGATATGGTAAAGTTGATTTGCCTGAATATAAAGATTCTGATCCATCTTATCAGATGCTTTTTCGATGTTTAGATCAGGAAAGCAAGTTTTTCTTAAAGAACATAAGACGCTACAATTCTATGTTTTCCTTTACTTCAATGGGAGGAAAAGTAGATACTAAAATAAACAAAGGTAATGCTCCATTTGTTTATAGAATCAGCGGTCAGAATGCACATAGTATGGGTAGTCTTCTTCCTAAGCACGGAGACCAGCCAAAATTTTCACAACTTTATATCTATGATACTGAGAATGAGCTTGCTAATAGAGAGTTGTTATTCGGGTATATTTTTTTTCTTATCAGTATCTTAAAATTAATTTACAATGTAGAATTATATTTTTTCCATTTCAACGTTTCAAACTGTAATTTAAAACGTATCATTTTCTTATAGTGATTCTTCAAGCAAAGCATCTATAAGGGCAAAGGAACTTGATGTTAAATTTATAAAGTTTCTTACGAACATGTTAGATTCTACAAATATGTTGGTTAAAACTTACAGGATGGTACGAGACCATCTACATGAGAATCCTAATGTTACCCTTAAGCTTCGTATAATATCACAGAGAGATCGGGATGGTAGGACTTACAATTTACCTACGTGTTCTGAAGTTGCTGCTTTAATAGTTGATGAACCTAATCTCAAGATAGAAAGCCGGGATATTATTGTCGAAAAGCGTTCTGGAGTTCTTAAGCGTATTAGCGAGTTACATCCTTCTTATCTTGCTCTACAATATCCAATTCTTTTTCCGTACGGAGACGATGGCTATAGGATTAACATTCCTCATAGGGATTTTGGTCCTAATACAAAGAAGACAAGACCAACTTGTACGATGAGGGAGTTTTTTTCTTATAGAATTCAGGATAGGCATAACAAGTTTTCTCTAATTCTTAATGCAAGGAGGTTGTTTCAGCAGTTTTTAGTCGATGCCTACACAATGATTGAAAGTGAGAGACTAAACTACATTCGTTTTCAGCAAATCAAACTGAGATCTGATTCGCTTAACAGTCTTAAAAATGTTCAAGACGTTGGTCAGAGTGATTTGAGTCATACAGGACAACCTGTTATATTACCGTCATCTTTTACTGGTGGTTCTCGCTACATGATGCAAAATTACTTGGATGCTATGTCGTTATGTAGGACGTATGGGTATCCTGATTTCTTTATTACAATCACATGTAATCCGAAATGGCCTGAGATTGTAAGATTTATTGGTGACTCTTCAATTAAGCTAGAAGACTGACCTGACATACTTTGTCGATTGTTTAAGATGAAACTTGATGAATTGATAAAAGATATGAAGCAAAAAAAATTTTTTGGCGATATTAATGCAGGTATGTCAATGCTACACCTACTTTCAATTTATACAATTTTTTGGTTTATTTTTATACATTTATTTACTATTTTTTACTAATCGTTAGTATATTTTTTTTTGTGTAGTTGTTTACACAGTTGAGTTTCAGAAGCGTGGTTTGCCACATGCGCATATTTGCTTATTTATGAAAGCTGATCATAAGCTTCCTACGGTTGAACACATCGATCCCTTTATCTCAGCTGAAATTCCTGATAAAAATGAGGATCCTGAGTTGTATTCTCTTGTGAGTGACTTTATGATTCATGGTCCTTGCGGACATGCCAACATGAAATGTCCATGCATGGTTAGGAACCGTTGTTCTAAAAATTTCCCAAAGAGGTTTTTGGAATCCACTTCCATTGATTCTGATGGATTTCCCGTTTATAGGAGAAGAGATTCTGGTCACACGGTTGTGAAGAAGGGTGTTACTTTGGACAATAGGAGTGTAGTTCCATATAACAAAAAGCTTCTTAAAAGATATCAGGCGCACATCAACGTGGAGTGGTGCAATCAGGCTGGCTCAATTAAGTATTTGTTTAAATACATTAATAAAGGACCTGATCGAGCCACTGTTGCTGTTTTTAATTCAGACAGAGGTCCCGATGAGGAGATCCCAAAAGATGAAATTAAAGAATATTACGAAGCTAGATATGTTTCCGCATGTGAAGCCAGCTGGAGAATAGTTGCCAATGATGTCCATTATAGGTATCCTTCTGTTATGAGATTACCCTTTCATCTTCCAGGACAACAAAATGTTGTATTTAGTTGTGACGATGATATTGAGGATGTCCTAAACAAACCTCAAGTAAATTCCTCAATTTTCTTAGAATGGATGAAGATGAACAATTCTAAGCCTGAAGCAAGAGAACTTACTTATGTTGAGTTTCCTTCAAAATATGTGTGGAAGTTAAAAGATCGTTGCTGGCAGCAACGCCATAATTATGTTGTTATTGGGAGAATTTATTCTGCGTCTCCTTCGCTTGGTGAGGCTTATTACCTACGAATTCTTCTTACTAAGGTTAAAGGGCCACGATCATTTGAAGAAATCAGAACATATGATGGTGTTGTGTATCCTA
>JARYGA010040122.1:0-64918 GCA_030545235.1 Helianthus tuberosus | reverse complement strand
GCTTAGTTACACAGTAAGAATTAAACAATTCACTTAGATTGTCGATATACTTGTCCACTTAAATTTTCATACAAATTTCAACTGATTCAGGATACGAATTAGATGTTTTAAGAACTTAAACTCATTCATGTGTCCCACCTCTTGAATATACTCCCGTATCCAGAATCCCAATAATCAGTCTTACAGGTGGGTATACTACAATGATATCTGTATATAAATTAGGTATGCGAGGGCCGAGGGATCTCAGGTCGATACTTCCGTATACGCAGAGAGATATCAGCTTCGACTTTTCGGTGTGTCCCCTTTAGAGGATCTTTTTGCTTACAACAGCAGCATTTATCAATTTTATTGTTTCAGCATGCTGAGGGTTTAATGCTGTGTTTCAAGCATTGCAGCAAGTATTAGCCAGGGACTAGGTCAGAACTACCGTTCAGCAGAAGTCCCGGAATAATACCCCAGACATCATTGAGTATAAAAACCTAGTATATCAGATTATGAGACCTTTCAAACGAGATTTCAGGGGTTACCTATATATCCAAGTAGTGTTCCCCACGAAATAAGCAAGTTTGAATTTAGGTTTATATCCCGAAAAAGTTTACTAAATGTATAAAAATCTACCGACACATCCACGGTGAGATCGTTTAACACATTTAAACTTTCCATTTCTTTAGCGTACTGTAACTGTCTACTGATGTACTATCATTTCCTCTTTTTACGCAAAAACTCAATTTTCAATTTTATCATGTTTTTGGCTTTTTCAAATTTTCAAATGTTTTTGTATTTTCTAACAATATTACTCCCCCTAAAATGCAAAACCATATAAAGAAAATTTGGCAACCAACACTGATAGCTTTGTCTCGCCATCCATTTTCTGCTAAAAGTGTACTGATTTGCAGAAAATATAACGTACCCCCATGATTTACAACCCATTGATTTTTACAGTTTGAAAACCGTTTTTCAATCTGATGAACGTAATCATGTTTGTTCAGCCGTGAGGGTTTCGGCATATTTAATCAACATACAATCAAAACAAAATTAAAAACAACATATTTTTGGTTTTTCAAATTTTAACAAACTAAAAACATATTTTTGGTTTTTAATTTTTCAATTTTTAGGATTTTGAAAATATTGTTTATTTATGTACAGAAAATACTCAAACTAAAATCCCTGTTCAACCAAACCAGGGTTCAGCAACCTCTTCTTGTGCCAGGTTGCTCCAACCACCATTCTCACAATCTTCAGCTTCGTTGAGCACCTGCACATTCAAACTTTATTAATCATTTGAACAATTTAGCCCAGGTCTGTTGGACCTTAGGCATTTCAACACAATAATGTTCATTCAATTTTGGAAACTCTTTGTCACTTAAAACTTGTTCAACTTTGACTTCAACTTTCTCATCTTTTACCGGCGTCACTTGTTTCTTAGCACTCCACATTTGACCTTCCGGAGTACCTCTTTTATAAAAATTTGTCTCTTTTTGAACCTTTTGTTTTTTAATAACATTTTTAGGTTTCCAAAACTCTTGAGGTTTTGTCATATCAACAGATATTCTCCAACTCTGTGTTGTTCTTAATCTGGGTGTGTGAGAATTCCAGGTCTGTCTTGAATCGAACCTGTTCGGGTTTGATTTCCAATTTTGATTTGAAGCAAACTTGTTTGTATTGTACCTCCAAGTTTGTTTCGAATCAAATCTGGTTGACCTTGATTTCACATCCTCAGATTTCTGTTTTTCAACATCAACAGGCTTTGGATTTGGACACTTTCGTGCAACATGTCCAATTTGATCACATTTAAAACACACTTTCTTTGAAACATCCTTGGCCTGTTGTTGTTTCTTTTTCATAGCATCAAACTCATCATTAGACTGTCGACTAAATTTGAGTTTTTCCTCTTCTTTCAAGCTTTTCCCTTGAACAAAATTCATCTTTTGTTGCAAATCATGTTTTTCACTTTGATTCCAATTCCGTTTCTTTTTATAACCCAAACCAGCCTTCATGTTTTTCTTCTTAAAACCAGGTTTGTTATAAAAAGATTTATGACTTTTACCAGCAAACTTTGGAATCTCAGACTTCTCAATCTCAACCATTTTGAAAACTTTATCGACCTTCTCTGAAATCACATTCTGAATCGGGAATACAACATCTAAGAATAATTTGTCCGATCCAATCATGGTATAAACCAATCCTTTTGAATCATCATTCAAATTTTTCTCGGATTTTGTGTTTTTCAGATAACCATCATAAAGATTTCCTTCATCTTCATCCTGTGATTCAGACTTACCTTTTGTAGACTCATCTTTCAAAACACTTTCAACAACCTTACTTACCACCTCTGAATCATTAGCATCATCAGATTTGGAGTAAGTCACATCGATACTTTCAGGTAACTGGTCAGCTATGTTCAAACCCTTTGCCACCTTTTCCTCATCATAAAAAGTATAATTGTTTCTCAATGGTGGTGGTACCTGATGAAATTCTGAACCAATACCCTTTTTGCAATTTTCAGTATCTTTGTCATCTGGTGTGATGTTGAAAATGCGTTCAAGAATGTACGAAGAGTTATGATAACTTTGAAGTTTTGTAACAACCTTTTCTTTTTCAGCCAAGACTTGTTTAAGACTAGCAATTTCATCAACACATTTGTTCAATTCAATTTGCTTTTCTTTAAACTTTCTTTCATACATTTCTTTAGTGACTAAAGTTTCTGACAATCTTTGATCAAAACTTTTGACTTGGCTTTTCAAAGTATCATAAGCTTCTTGTACTCTCTGACTCGACCATTTTAAAGAATCATACTGTTTTTGTAAATCTTGAAATTTAGATTCTTTTTCAACACAATCGACACATTTTGCTGAACACAGTTGTCTATACACATCATTATCTTTTTCAAGATCTTGACACTTCTGTGTTAGCTTTTCGACTTTTAATTTCAACATTTCTTCTGTTTCAACCATTTCTTTACATTTTATTTTGAAAACATTTTCAAATTTGGTTGCTTCAATTTCTTTAACTTTTATGATGTCATCTTTTTTAGTACAGGCTTTGCACATTTCTATGCAATTCCTGCACTTGTTTTCATTTTCATCAATCAATTCAAAATTCGGTAAATCAGAAGATTTTCTAACCTCAGTAGCATTCAGCACCAGTTCTTCTGTTTCAGCTTTCTGATCTTGCTCTTTGTTCTCCACTTTTTCTTCTTTCTGAGCTTCTTCATTCTTCTGTTCTTCTTCAGCTTTCTGTTCCTCTTCAGCAGCAATCTTCACAATAGTCTTTACTTCTTCAATCATCTTCTTCAATTCTTCTTCTTTTCTCTTCTTCATTTCTACCACCTTCGGTAGACTTGCTTCACAAACCTCTCTTATCTTCTTCTCCAAATCAGGCAAATATGCTTTATCAGATAACCTTCGTGTGTTGAAAGTAGCCTGCCTTGGAACCAAATTTATTACAGCTTCGAAATCCACTTTTGATGGGTCAACAACTGGATTACCCCGTGGATCCATATAACATTCCAACTCTTCATTCCATCTTTTTGCTCTCTGGGCTTCTTTGAATGGTTCGTTTAATTTTCCAATTTCCAATCTTGCATAATCTGCTTTCCAATATCTATCAGGATCAGCATTAGCCACAAATGCATATCCAACTGCATCTTCTTCAGGGCAAACTTGACTCCAGTCGTAACCTTCATCGTCATATATAACTGCAAGAGCCCTTGATCTTTCTTCTGGTTGCTTTAATCTTGGTGGCTCAGACTTGTTCTGATGGTAAATCGCTTTCTTGTAATAATCTTCGTTGAATGGATTTTCAGAATCATGATCAGCATACGCATTTCTGCACTCGCGCTTGAAGTGACCTCTTTGTTTGCATTTGAAACATGTCACCTTAGATTTATCAAATCCCAGTTTGGTAGATGGTCCACCAATTGACTTTCTCCCCGTGATCTCCATGAACCTCTGTGCCCGACGAACTGCACTGGCCATGCACCATCTTATATCCATAAGTTCCATCTCCTCGGGGTCTAATTGATCATAATCTTCTTTAGTCAAATTGGTATTGCCAATCTTCCCTGCAACGAGGCTTTCATACGATTCAAGTACAGATGCCAAGAAAACCATCTGTTGTTTTGCCGATTCTTCGCTGAAATTCTGCCCATTCTTCAGATCCACTGCTATATTACACTGAAACAAATTCTTGGAAGCAGATTGACTTGAAGTGTTTGAAGAAGATCCACTGTGAAAACCACTGTGAAGACTTTCATTATTCACTGAACTTGAACTTTCTGCAGAAAATGCTGTTCTTGGAGACCCAGCCTGCGGTACATTTCCTCTGTAGTAAAGCTCTACATTCTGCTGATAAGCTGGATTGTTGACTTTAGATCTCTTTATCTCCAACTTATGGCTTTCAAGTCTTTCAATCAGCAAATCCACTTTCAAATCTTCAGGCTTGATTGTGTTCTTCAACATTAAAGCGAAGTATTGCCACTCTTGATCATTTGGCAATGAATCAAACAGTTTATCCACCAAATCCTCTTCAGAATATGTGATTTCATGTCTGGCTAACTCCATTTTCAGATATCCGAATCTCTCGATCATTTTACAAACAGATTCATTTTTCATACAACTGAAAAGATCAAACTCTTTACGCAACAATTTCTTTTTGTTTTTGACAATTTCATTACTTCCTACACACTTTTTCCCTAACGCTTCCCACAAACTTTTTGAAGTTTTCTCTTGTTCAAGTAACGAAATAATATCCTCTCTCACTGACTGTTTGATTAATGTGATCATTTTAGATTCAGCCATAACATTTTTTATATCTATGTCTGAGAAATCCTTCGCATCTATTAACTCTCCTCCCTCTTTTACTGGTTCAGTGTATCCATCTGTCATTTTTATCCAACTTTCAGGAGCGAAAGCTTTTACCCAACCCTCAAATCTGTTTTTCCACCAGTGATAGTCTTCAACTTTCATTAACTTTGGTGGCTTCTGTTGGCTTCCGTACATGTTCTCAAACTTCAAATTCTCTGAAATCTCTCTTGAATATTCTTTCATCTCAGATCTTCTATCTGACGATTCGGAAGTGAACGCGTTGTAGAAAGTATTGTAGAATTCTTCACCGTTGTTTGACATCTTCAATTACCTAGAGCAAACAAACAAACAAAATCAGTTCAAACACTATCAAACAACTGAATTAAAATAATACTCGAACTGGTGAATTTTCTGTGCGGACTGAAGGTTGACAAACTGTGCGGACTGCTATGACCCGGATCAAAATCCAATGACCTTTTCCAATGACCTTACTAAACCATACGACCTTGAACAAATTTGAATTCAAATGAACTGAACCACCTCTTGTGAACTGATATATTGGTAATTGATAAAGCCAAGTCTAAATCACATGTAAATCTCATAAACACACATGAATCGAGATATCATCACATGGGCTGCACACAACATTTATTACACTCAACTGTTTTTTATTAGGCCGTAAACGTTTTATGTTTGTCACATATAGGATTGGACCTTTACTTCCACATAAACCAACTAGTTAATGATTTGACAAAACTTAAAACTTCAGTCACTTAACCGCACATGGGCTGAATAAAATGCTTACACTTATCCACACATCAAAATAACACTAGTTTAATTGTGACACTAGTTGATCTCATTGGACCGTTCGTTTGACACTTATCCACACATGGGCTTCACTATTGACTTGATCCGTTAATGATGATGAAACAAGTGGGCTTGATTATGATTGAGCCATTTAAAACCACGACAACTATGATTGGACCTCACTTAAAAGAAATTAATGATCGACAAAATGATAATGATCTGACAACTTTGACTTTCTAAATGGCCGTCAATATTTTGTGAAATAATTTCTCATTTGACCTCAATTTCCACTAAGCTGTCACCACATTCTTGATATTAAGAAAATCAATTGTCTGACAAAATCAATTACCAACTAAAATCCTATTGAACCAATTATCAAGTGAATCTGTTTGTTTTAATTTGATTGAGCCGATGAATATTAATCACATGAACTGATAACCACTTTCAAACAGACAGGATCCCAAACGTTCAGGTGCTTGATTTCAAACTGTCACGTCCTCAAACGGACAACTCTCAAACTGTCATGGTTCAAACGGTCAGGTCTGTTTCAAACTGTCAGGACTGTTTCAAACGATCATGTGCTAGTTCAAACGATAGTTCAAACGGGATGTCCTCTTTCAAACGGGATGGACAGTTTCAAACGATAGTTCAAACGGGAGGTTCACTTTCAAACGATAGTTCAAACGATCAGTTTGTTTTCAAACGATATGATCAATTTCAAACGGTATGTGTCAATTTCAAACGGGAGGGTCACTTTCAAACGATGTCGGACACAAAAACTCAGATTTCTCCTAAACGGCTAGGAATTAGGATCTGAAACTTGATAGGGTTATAGATCAGGTATTTTCGCACAACATATCAAAAATTCAGACAAATCGGACCGTGAAAACAAGTTCAATTTGACTAAAAACCGTGAAAAATGTAAGAAATAGGTAGAAGATGAAGAAATAGATGAAATCGGATCTGAATCGGCTGAAATCTGGTACGAATCAATGTGTTTGATCAGTGCAATCGAGCTCCTAGCTCTGATACCACTTGTAGGACCAGTTTTGACTCCGAAACGATTGCGAAACGAACGTATAACGTGCGGAATCCGTACACGAACGCGACCTAACACACGTGACGTAATATAAACGTGATTCTTTGATAAATCTGAAATCGTACAAGAACCGTGAATCACCTAGAGCACTTTCTCTCTCTACTTTCTCTCTCTAAGTACCAAGCTCCAAATTCTCTAAAATGGCAAAAGTTCTAATTCTTAAGTCTAGGGCTCTATTTATAGGCACAAGGCTTTTAATGAGATTTCTCATTATTACAGAAATGCCACCTTGCCTTTTTGTCTAGATATCTCTAATATTACAATATAAAGTCTAGTATTCTTCATTTTCTGCTACGATTCTGATTGACGGAGGCGATAGACACATACTGCACTAACAGTGTGCTTCAATAATCCGCTTCAAACTTGGAACAAAGACTCGCTTTAATGGACTTGAGTAACCCACAAAAATTCCTTCAATGCTCTTTGCACCAAACTTTCCAAAAGGTTCTAGAACTGTACAAGGAGACCCAAACGGTTCCAGATACTTCAGGTTCGGTTTGCGGTTGTTGATCAGCTCGAAACACGTCTTGTTGAATTTCTTCACTGTGAGAACCCGGTTGAGTGTATAGCAAGCGGCTGATACTGCTTCTGCCCAAAAATTGAATGGTAATTTCGAATCAGCAAGCATCGTCCTGGCCGTTTCAATTAGCGTCATGTTCTTTCATTCAGCTACCCCATTTTGTTGTGGAGTGTAAGGAGCACTAAATTCTTGCAATATACCTCTCTCATCACAATACTCTTCCATCTTGTTGTTCTTGAACTCTGTACCATTGTCACTCCTTATTCTTCTGATTCGAGTTTGATACAAGTTTTCAATTTTTCTGAACAACACCATCAAACGTCTCATCTTTAGTCTTTAAAAATGATACCCATGAAAATCTTGAATAATCATCTGTTACTACTAGACAGTAAAGATCTCCAGTTGTACTTTTGACGTTTACAGGACCAAATAGATCCATATGGAGTCTCTCTAACGGTCTTGAGACTGAGTTGACTTTCTTTTGTGGATGTGATTTCTTCTTTTGCTTGCCTTTTATGCAGCTAATGCACTCCCCTTCCAGATGAAAACCTTTCACATGAACACCAATAACTAAGTCGTTATGCACCAGGTCATTCATTTTCCACATGTGAATATGGCCCATCTTTCGATGCCATAACTGTGACTCTTTTTCCGTTGCTCTTGACATAAAATAGTGAGCCTGACCCGTGGTAGTAGTTGCTACACTCATGTCCAACACGTACAGATCATTGACTCTAGGTGCTCTCATGATAACCCACTCTTCGGGAACAACAAATCCTGGTTTCAAGATCAAACATTCTTTGTCTGTAAAGTGCGTTGTATACATACGATCACAAATCTGAGAGATACTCAGAAGATTGTTTTCAAGTTCGGCGATGTAGTTAACTCTTTCAAACGTGACAATTCCATTTGATAAAGTTCCTTCACCAACTATTCGACCACCTTGATTACCCGCAAATCCCACATAACCTCCATTAAACCCTCGAACATCGTACAATAGGGTCTTCTTCCCCGTCATGTGTCGAGAAGCTCCACTATCCATAATCCAACGTGAAACGGATCTTGGAAGCTCCTGCACATATCACAAAACATTTAGTTAGATTTTGATGCTACCCAAGCCTCTTTTGACTCAGGTAGGTTGACTTTGATGTGAGATTTAACAGTGTAAAGTGACAGAAAATTCTTGTCATTCATCTTTAAGCTCTCCTCAGATCCAATCTCAACCTCTTTATATAAAAAGAAATCATTTTTAGAAGGTTGACCAGATGATTGGTCTGTCTTTGGTACATACTTCTTTTCAGAAGTAGTAGACTTTTGATCTTCAAGTTTCTCATAATAATCCACAGAAACATTCATCTTTACCGGAATGGTAGAAGACAATTGTTTTTCTTTCTCAGAAACCTTTGGTTTTAAAGAACTTGGTTTCTTTTCAACTGATTTTGGTTTCCATGCTTGTTGAGACAAAGCAACCCGTTTGTAAAATTTGTCGATTTTAGTTACCACATTCTTTACCGGTTCATTTTTTATTTTGATGTTTTCATTTTTCAAAATCTTCTTCTCAACAACCATAGGTTCTTTGCCTTTTGTATCAGCTTTCTTTCTCTGACTCTCAGCAACTTCAGACTTAGGTTTTAAATTGGTGCACTTTCGTGCAATGTGTCCAACTTTGTTGCACTTAAAGCATGTACGAGTATCAACTACCCGACTTGTGCCTTCAGTCTGAGGCTGTGAGACCTTTTCCTCAAAGGACTCTTCGTTTGATTTTGAAAAAATCTCAGACTCTTGCTCGGAATGAAAACTCGAGCTTTTTACAAACACCTTTTTCTCAACAAATTTCTTATTTTGAAAGTTCTTTCTTTGATAATTCTTACCACCCTTATAACCACCCGACCATTTGTTTTGATTGTTGTTAAAAAACGCGGCGGTACAACAGGTTTTTTGTAGTAAGCTTTATCTTTTTAAAAATTTAATTGCCTTTTAGAATGTTTCAAACCTTCGATCTCAGACACATCAATCTCAATCAACTTGAACACATTTCTCAATTTACCAACATTCACATTCTCCAAAGGAAAATCACGATCCAAATACAACTTATCAGATCCCGCCATCTTGTACATCACAAGATTAGGTTCTTCATTTAAGTAGTTTTTGGATTTTGATTTTGGAATGTATTTATCCCAAAAGCATTCATCATCCTCAGTATTGTCACTTTCAGACTTTAAAACATTTTCAGCCATACTTTTAACAATTTCAGTTTGGACACTATCTTCATCAGATGATGTGGTAAATGTGACATCAATCGTGTCTGGAAGCTTAACTTCACTTTCTTCTTCATCATTAACCAACCCTGATTTTTTCTTTGAAAAATTGTTTAGAACTGGCGGTGGAACCTGATGAAACCCAACCCCGGTTCCATCAAAGTATACATCTTCGCCTGCTTTATTCTTTCCAATTGGTTTAGGAACTATATGTTGAAGAACAAAACTTGCGGAGTTGTAACTGTTCAGTTTCAACTGAATGCGTTCATTCTCAATCTTAGCTTCTTGAAACTGAAGCTTCAACTTAGCAATTTCATCCAATTATTGATTGATCAGCTCTTCTTTTACCCTAAGAACTCCTGATAATTGAACATTTTCTTTGTATGTCTTACCATTTCTCTCATCAGAATCTTTTACCGTTCGTTTTAGCTTCTCAAAATTTTCTGAAAGTTGACGATTTTCATGAATTAATTTTTCGTTTTCTTTCCTAATTCTTTCTACATCACTTTTATCATTTTCAATTTTCTCAGTTAATTCTTTTACTCGTTCATTTGAAGCTTTTAACATTTTGTCACGGTTTAAGATCTGATCTTCAACGTCTCTGATTCTTCCTGTCAGTTCTTCAACCTTTTTAACATTGAGATAAGCAACTATACTACAAACCTTGCAGTCTTTCATGCAATTTTTGCAGTCACTCTCATTTTTAGCCTTCTTACCTGACTCATTGATTGCATCATTCTGACTGACCTTGGTTTTAGACTCAGTTCCAGAACCAGAAACTACCTCTAGCTCTTTCGCTGCAAACACTTTGTCAGCCATCTTCTTCAAATTCTCAGCCGTGAATTCTTGTGATGTATCAATAATCCCATCATCCACTTTCTTCTGCTGAGGCTCCTTTTCTTTTTCTTTTTCTTTTTCTTCAGCTTCTCCTCCTCCACACCACAATCTCTTATTTGCTTCTTCTTCATCACCAATTTGTTTGGTGAGAGTTTCAACATCAACAGTATTTGGATCAACAGCAATGTTTCCATTGGGATCTAGGTAACATTCTCTATCAGCATCCCATCTTTTCGACTGTTTAACTTCTTTGTATGTACGATAGATTCTACCAATCCTGTTCTGAGCTAGCATCCTTCTGTTGACGTATTTCACTTCTTTTGTTCTGGAGTCTTTGAAAGGAACGATCTTTGTCACAAACGCATAGCCCACTGCGTCTTCTTCTGGTAACACTTCACTCCAATCATATCCTTCATCGTCATGGATAACAGCAAGTGCTCTAGATTTTTCTTTAGGATTTTCTTCTTGCTGCTTCATTCTGGGTGGTTCAGATTTGTTCTGATGATAGATTGCTATTTTGTAATAATCTTCACGGAACGGATTTGCCGTATCATCAGCATATGCATTTCGACATTCTCTTTTAAAATGACCTTTTTGTTTACATTTAAAGCATGTGACTTTTGATTTATCAAAACCAAGTTTTGTGGACGGTCCTCCAATTGAATGTCTGCCTGTAATCTCCATGAACCTTTGTGCTCGTCTGACTGCACTAGCCATACACCACCTAATATCGATCAACTCCATCTCCTCTGGGTCAATCTGGTCATAGTCCTCCTTGGTGAGATTAGTGTTTCCAATCTTGCCTGCAACAAGACTCTAGTATGACTCTAAAACAGAAGCTAAGAACACCATCTGCTGCTTTGCGGATTCCTCACTAAAATTTTGAGCATTCTTGAGATCCACAGCAATGTTACATTGGAACAAATTCTTTGGAACTGATTGACTTGAAGTAGTTGACGATGAACCACCATGAAAACCACTGCTTGAACTTTCTTGATTTGATATGTTAGAACTGTCAGCTGAGAAAGCTGTCTTAGGGGACACATTCTTCGGGATCATACTTCCTCGATAATACAACTCAACATTCTGTTGATATAAGGAATGATTGACTTTGTTTGATTTCTTGATCTCCAATTCATGACTCTCCAATCTTTCGATTAACAGATCAACCGTCAGATCCTCCGACTTGATTGTATTCTTCAGCATCAAGGAAAAGTATTGCCAGTCTTTATCATCAGGCAGTGAGTCAAACAGTTTGTCAACCAGTTCTTCTTGAGTGTACACGATTTCGTGTCTTGCAAGTTCCAGCTTCAAATGCCCGAATCTTTCAATCATCTTTGGCACAGATTCATTTTTTAAACATCCAAACAAATCAAATTCTTTTCTTAACAATTTCTTTTTGTTTTTAACTATCTGGGCACTACCCACACATTTCACTCTCAGTTTGTCCCATAGATCTTTTGCATTTGTGTACTCAATCAACGATATTATGTCGTCTCTCACAGACTGATGAAGCAATGCAATGCACTTTTGTTCTGCAACAAAACTTTCTACATGATCATTGCCTTCTAAATTTTCATAATCTGATCTTCCGATATTGAAACCATTCTTCAAACTTTTCCAGCTTGGATACGCAAACGCTTTTAGCCATTCTTCAAACCTTTTAGCCCATCTATTGTATTCTTCAATCACCATCAGTTTGGGAGGTTTGTTGTACGTCCCATAAGCACTCTCCACACTCAAAGCATCAGAAAGGGTTTTCTTCGCACTCGGATTTGAAACGTTTTCATTTGTGTTGTTTGATGTATCATCTCCGGTGTTTCCCGTGAAAGCAAACATGTCACTGAAAGGATTCATAAACTCATCCACCTTCAAGTATCTGAAACAATCAACAAACATTTAGAAAATTTTTGATTTTTAACAAAAACAGTTTCAAGCGGAATTAGTTCAAACGGAATCAGCTTTTCACACGAAATAAGCCTTTCAAGTGAAATACCACCTCAAACAAAATCAAGGTTTTCACACGGAATAAGATTTTCAAACGAAATCACCAAGTGAAATTTAATTCCGTGCAAAATTAAAGACAATTTCAAACGAAATTAGTTATTTCGTGTGAAACAACATTTCTTTTAAACGAAATTAGTGATTTCGTGTGAAACCAGCAGCAGTTTCAAACGAAATTAACCCCAAAAAGTAATTCCGTGTGAAATCACAGCAGACAGTTTCGAGCGGAATTATGATGACATCATCATTTCGGCCACCATTTTGTCAAATTGATACGGTTTTTGTTCGAATTTTGGTCCAATTCTTTCAAGGATTCTTAAAAACAGTGTTTCGCGTGATATATTTGAAATTTAGTCAATTTGACCGTAAAATCTCGTTTAATTTTGAAAAGAAGGAGTAGAAGTGATGAAAACAAGCTGAATTGGTATAAACTCTTCTTCCTGAGCTCTGATACCACTTGTTGGATCATTGTGTGACCCTAACGAGTCAATCAGAAGAGTTTACGATCTATTTCAAAGGCGAAATTAGAGAAATAGACGTGTAACAGCTTGATTCCTCTTAATTATCTTCTTATTAATGATTCCAAAGCTTTTACAAATCGTTTGACAAACTGGCAGCACCTCGGCTCTGAATCAGAAAAGTTACAAATGAATTAGAAACACACCTATATATAGTTGAGCTAATTTCGCTTGAAAGTGACAATGACCATTTCAAGCGAAATCACAAAGTTTAATTTCGTGTGAAATGGTCAGTGCCATTTCAAGAGAAAATACACATGTTAATTTTGTTTGAAATTAACCTATCACATATAAACCCTAATTTCTAACCTGTTGTGTGCTAGTTTATCCTATCTAGACATAAGACTCGATAAAGACGAAGTTAACAGACATTTGTGCACCAACAGGGCTCACTAATGCACCAGCATCGTTCATGGACCTCATGAATCGCGTTTGCAAACCCTACTTGGACAAGTTTGTCATTATCTTCATTGATGACATTCTTATTTATTCGAAAAATCAGACCGATCAGGAGAAGCATCTTCGTTGTATCCTTTCACTGCTTCAACAAGAGGAACTCTATGCCAAGTTTTCAAAGTGTGAATTTTGGCTTCGTGAAGTCCAGTTTCTTGGACATGTGGTTAGTGAGCGTGGTATCCAGGTGGATCCCGCTAAAGTTGAAGCTGTCATGAATTGGCAAGAGCCAAAGACGCCCACAGAAATTCGTAGCTTTTTGGGTTTGGCAGGATACTATAGGCGATTTATTGAAAACTTCTCAAGGATTGTTGCACCCCAAACTTCACTAACCCGCAAGAATATCAAGTTTGATTGGGGTCCTAAGCAGCAAGAGTCTTTTGACATTCTTAAGCAGAAGTTGAGCAATGCACCTGTGTTGACATTGCCTGATGGAATAGAAGAATTTGTAGTATACTGCGACACATCACACACTGGTATGGGGTGTGTGCTCATGCAGAAAGGCAAGGTTATTGCCTACGCTTCTCGACAGTTGAAGGTGCACGAGAAGAACTACACCACCCACGATTTGGAATTGGGTG
Organism: Helianthus tuberosus; assembly: GCA_030545235.1. Taxonomy (NCBI): domain Eukaryota; kingdom Viridiplantae; phylum Streptophyta; class Magnoliopsida; order Asterales; family Asteraceae; genus Helianthus; species Helianthus tuberosus. Next base: position 51,036 of record JARYGA010040122.1, on the reverse strand, counting down.
CCGTTGTATTCGCACTAAAACTTTGGAGGCACTACTTGTATGGTACTAAGTGTGTGATATATTCTGATCACAAGAGCCTTCAACATCTGTTCAATCAAAAGGACTTAAACATGAGGCAGCGACGATGGATGGAAACTTTGAACGATTATGATTGTGAAATCCGATACCATCCGGGTAAGGCGAATGTAGTTGCTGATGCCTTAAGTAGGAAGGAAAGAGTTAAGCCCATAAGAATCAATGCCAAGAGCATTGAATTAAAGAACAGTTTAAATGAAAGATTGTTAGCCGCTCAGAAGGAAGCCGTATTAGAAGCTAACTATCCAAATGAAAAGTTGGGAGTAACTGCTGAGCAGTTATCTTATGGCAAGGATAAAATCCTAAGATTAAATGGACGAATATGGGTTCCAATCTATGGAGGACTACGAGATGTTATCCTCCAAGAAGCCCATAATTCTAAGTATTCTGTTCATCCTGGAAGTGATAAGATGTACCAGGATTTGAAGGCAAATTACTGGTGGATAGGCTTAAAGAAGTCTATAGCCACTTATGTGGCCAAATGTCTGACGTGTGCTCAAGTTAAAGCTGAACACCAGAAGCCGTTAGGTTTGCTACAACAACCTGAACTTCCCACCTGGAAGTGGGAAATGGTGACTATGGATTTTATCACCAAGTTGCCAAAGACTAAGCGAGGAAACGATACTATTTGGGTGATAATGGATAGACTGACTAAGTCAGCCCACTTCCTACCTATTAAGGAAACACACAACTCAGATAAGTTAGCTCAGCTGTACGTGGACGAGATTGTATCTCTCCACGGAGTGCCAGTGCCTATCATCTCTGATAGGGATACAAGGTATACATCGCATTTCTGGAAAAATTTTCAACAATCCCTAGGTACTCGATTAAATTTCAGCACAACATATCATCCTCAAACAGATGGTCAAAGTGAACGTACTATACAGACACTCGAGGATATGTTACGAGCTTGTGTTATTGATTTGGGTGGAAGTTGGGATGATCATATTCCATTGATCGAATTTTCATATAATAATAGCTATCATTCCAGTATTCAAGCTGCACCGTTTGAAGCCCTATATGGAAGGAAATGCAGAACGCCCGTTTGTTGGGCAGAAGTTGGAGATGTCCAACTAACAGGACCTGATATAGTCCTGGAGACGACTGATAAGATTGTACAGATACAAGATCGTCTCAAAGCTGCCAGGGATTGGCAGAAAAGCTACGCAAATAAAAGGCGTAAACCTCTAAAGTTCGAGGTTGGTGATAAATTGTTACTGAAAGTGTCACCCTGGAAAGGGGTAATGCGGTTTGGCAAGAAAGGCAAGTTGAGCCCAAGATACATAGGACCATTCGAGATCATCGAATGTGTTGGAACAGTGGCTTATAAGTTAAATTTGCCTGAAGAGCTCAGTGGAATTCATAATGTATTCCACATCTGCAATCTGAAGAAATGTCTAGCTGATGAATCACTAGTTATACTGCATACGGATGTGCATATAGATGAGAGCCTGAAATTTGTGGAAAACCCTTTATCGATTGAGGATCGACTGGTTAAGAAACTTCGAAGGAAGCGTGTACCGATCGTAAAGGTTAAATGGGATGCTCGTAGAGGTCCCGAGTACACGTGGGAGGTAGAGTCCACAATGAAACAAAAGTACCCTCATTTATTTCAGTAAATCTAGAGGTCGAGATTTCTTTTAAGGGGGTGAGGATGTAACACCTCGGAATTTTATGTCCAATATTATATTGACACGTGTCATGAGCTTTAAACGTGTAAAAGATTTCTTATGAGGGACTAAAGTTGACAAACAAAGAATCTACATGTATAAATGGATTCAAAGTGTCAACAATGGATAATTATACCTTTCAACAACCCTACACGATGTTTATAACCTTAAACGAATGAAACATGAAGCGTATGGAGCTATTTGTGGAAGAAAGTAAGAGTTTACAAACCGCAAGGGTTAAAAGTGTCAACATGTTTAATTTATACCTCTGAGTGACCTTGTAGCGAACCCGAAGCTTTGTAACGATTAATTATGCTCACTAGAATAAGTGATAAAAATTTCACAAGGTTTCGTTATCGTATGAGAAAGTTATGATAACATTCGTATACGAGGGGTTAAAAGCGTCAACATTGAAATTTATGACTTTTCGGGTGATCAAAAAGTTAACCAAGGACTTAACAAAGTTTGGTTATGTCTTGGAGCCCTTAAAAGTTACGTTAGAGGGTTAAAAATGCAAGAAATAAAGTTAAAACCACGTTTATAAGGACCAGGGACCTAAAGTGCAATTTCTGAAACATTTTTTACCCGACCCAGGACTAATACCGGCCGCGTAAGATCCTTATGGATCCTTACGCGGGCCGCGTGACCCCCTGCAGCGACAGAAAAACGGGCAGATGCCTGTAAAGGCTGTGTAACCGACTTTGGAGCTTGTTTTTACATACCAGGGGCTGCCCCAATGGTATACATGCACTAGGGACACTTGGGCATAATCTAACATCAGTTGTAGACCTATTTGTCATGATCTTGATGAATCAAACCCACTATATAAAGAGAACATTTGTTGCAACATTGGACTTGCACATTCAAAAATCATTCAAGGCATTCTCTGGAGCTTCTCTGGTCTTCTTCAAGTTTCCTAGTGATCATTAGTCGTGCATAGGACTTCAGTAAGTTTCCTTAACCCTCCGTAATTCAGTTTTGCTTAGTTAATTAGCTTAAAGTCAAACCGTCGTAATTAGAGTTTGACTTCGTGATTAATTAAAATTTGTCCAGTCAAATTTCGAATTGAAAGTACCTTTGAGTTGGTAATTATGTGGGTAATAAACCCTTAAAAGGGCACCCTCTGATTCCCACTCTAACTAGGTCAATTATCGGGTCAAAGTTAATTATAAAAAGTCAACAGAAAGCTTATTTTCAAATAAACGCATAATTAACAATGTAGAACCCATGCAACCTGTTTTATCACTAATATAACTTGGTAATTAATGTAATAACATGTCTAAACATGTTCAACCCGACAATTTTCAGTTTAGGCTCGGTTCGGAACCGAAAGTAGCATAATTTGACTTTTGCTTTGACTTTCAGTTCTGGCCCAATGTAGCATATTTTAGAAATGCCTTAGAGCTTTATTTGGACCAGGTTACATGTTAGTATAACCCTCTGTGATTATACAACTTGGTTCATTAGTTATCCGATTCATATGCATGTTTCCATTATATGCCTAAATGATGACTATTATGCCCTCTTGACCTTAAAACAAGAATTTTGAAAATGTGAGAGGACAATAATCTTTATTACTGATTTATAAACATGTCCCTAAATTTTCACATCAGTTAGAGGTCTAGATTAAGAGTTATGCTCAATAGCGTAATTAGAAAGCTTTTTATTAATTAAACAGCGTAATTAGCATAAAGCCTATCTAAACCCAATTCTTGATACCAAACTTTTTACCTACTGATGTAAAATAATATTTTAGGATTTTTGAAGACTTTTATTTATTTTTAGGCTGAGCATAACATAGGGTTATACCTTTGATTCGGTAATTGTCGGTTTTGCCCTTTAGGCCTATAAAATGAGTTTTACAAATTATTTTGATACCAAACCTTTTTCTACTGATCTTATATGATAAATAGAATATTTTAAGCCTTCTGGAATAATAAAAATATCAGCTTTTCTTATAAAACCCGGAAATCGCTTAAAACCGCCTTTTTACGCATTTTAAGCGCATAGTATGTATAAAAACTATTTTAAATATATAAGACTTAATACCTACTGATATTTTTAGTAAATTTTTATATTGAATAGTAAGCAAAAGTTTTTAAAACTCAGATTCCCTGTTTTGACCTTTAGAGCCTATGTGAAATTACCAAAATGCCCCTACGGTGCATAGATTGGTTATAAATGGTAAATTTCACATATATGTAATACCCTACTAATATAACCTATTAAATTAAGTATAGTTACTGATTATATCAGACCTAAAACTCAGATTTATATTAAATCTCTTTTATAACCTTTTAAATGACCAAAATACCCCTACGGGGCATAATTTGAGTTTAAATTCGTTTTGGGCATAATAGAAGATATCTTACTGATGTCACAACATATTTAAGGCATATTAACTTAGGAAACCTGTATATGACTCTAATGGTTACCCGTTATGCATTTTTCGCGTTCGGTTCGGTTTATGTAACTAGTTTGCATAAATTGACCAAAACGGGTCAAACCTTATCATTTTTGTCTCAAAATCCAGAATGTGTTTAGTTTACCCATATTACACAAGTCTCCAAATATCCAACAAGTATATATAGCTTTTACCGGGCTCCTAATTTGGAACGAAGGTTTTTAATAACCTATTAGATTCCTAACGGGTCTTACTTAAGCTATTACTTAGACCGGTTAGTTTTAAAGAAAGGTATACGGTTCAATACGCAAGATTAAGCGAAGACCGGATTAGAATGTGATTTAGACCTGACAAGTATGAAGACTTGTATAATAAGGGTAAACTAAACACATTCTGGATTTTGAAGAGAAAAAGATAAGGTTTGACACGTTTCGGTTAATTTACGCAAACTAGTTACATAAACCGTACCGAACGCGAAAAATGCATAACGGGTAACCAAATGAGTCATGTACAGGTTCCACAAGTCAATATGCTTAAAATATGTTATGATATCAGTAGGATACCTTCCATTATGCCCAAAACGAATTTAAAATCAAATTAAGCCCTGAAAGGGCATTTTGGTCATTTTAAAGTTTATAAAAGAGGTTAAATAACAATCTGAGTTTATGGTCTAAAATAATCAGTAAAAATATTTATTTTAATGGGTTATATCAGTAAGATACCATACATATGTGAAATTTATCTTTTATGACCAAACTATGCACCAAAGGGGCATTTTGGTCATTTCACATATGCTTTAAGGGTCAAATTTGGAAATCTGAGTTCAAAACTTTTACTTACTATTAAAGTATAAAAATTTTATTCATAACATCAGTAGGTAACAAGTCTTAGGTGCTAAATATGGTTTTAAACCATACTATGTGCTTAAATCGCATAAAAGTCGGTATTTGACGGTATTCAGGTTGATTAATAAAATCTGAGATTTTGATTAGCCTCTACTGTTTAAAATAATTTATTTAATGTATAAAATCAGTAGAAAAAGGTTTGACATGTAAAGGATGTGTAAAACTCATTTTATTAGCAAAAAGGGCATAACCGTCAATTACCGAGTTAATGCAAGAACCCTATGTTATGATCAGTTTAAAATTAAACAAAAATTTCCAAAAATCCCTAAATATTATATAATAACATTGGGTAAAAATTTTGGTGTCGAAATTTGGGTTTAAATAGGTTTTATGCCAAGAATGCCGATTAATTAATAAAAATCCTTCAATTTACGATATCGAGCATAACTCCTAATTTAGACCACAAACTGATGTCAAATTTTTAGGACATGCTTATAAATCAGTAATATAGGTTTTTGTCCTCTCTCATTTTCAAAAATCTTGTTTTAATATCAAAATGGCATAATGGTCAACTTTTAAGCAAATAACGGAAACATGAAATGAACTAGGATTTCTATGGAACCAAGTTGTATAACCTCAGAGGATTATACTAACCTATAATATGGTCCTAAAGGAACCCTAAGGCATATCTAAACTAAGCTACATCGGGTCAAACTGAAAGTCAAAGCAAAAGTCTACTTTTGCGACTTTCGGTTCCGAACCGAGCCTAAACTCATAATTGTTGGGTTGAACATGCCTAAACATGTTCTTATATTATTTACCAAGTTATTTTAGTGTTTAAACATGTTCCATAACCTCTGCATTGCTAGTTACGAATTTATTTTCAAAAATAGATTCTGTTCACTTTTTATTAATAAGTTTGACCCGACAATTGACCAAGTTAGAGTGATAATCAGTAGGTTCCCTTTTAAGGGTTTATTACCTACATAATTACCAACTCATACCCACTTTCAATTCAAATAATGGCTGGACTGTTTGTGATTAATCACAAAGTCAAAGCTTAATTACGATAGCTTTGACTTTCGGTCATTAAGCTAATAAAACTTAAACTAGAGAGACTAAGAATGCTTACAATAACTCTTAGCACGAAATATGAACTTAAGAAAACTTCCTCTAGCTCCAGAAGGCTTCCAAGAGTAAGCTTTGAAGTGAATTTGAAATGTGCAAGTGAACTAGTGCAAACAAAAGGGCCTTATATAGGATTTTTCACTTCATAAGATCATTCCACATGCCCCTACATTGATCCCAGATGTTACCAGGTGTCCCTAGTGCATGAAAAACTGTTGGCACAGTCCCTGGTATCAAAATTTAGCATGCAAAGGCGGTGGAATTGGTTAATCATGCAGCTGTCCTTATCTGCCGTTGCTTGCACTGCTCACGCGGGCCGCATAAGACTCAGAGAGAGTCTACGCGGGCCGCGACACTCCCCCTTAACCGGAAAACAACTTTCAGACTTTGCATTTTCGGTCCCTGGTCCAAAATAAGTTTATTTATCTTTCGTTTATTGCACTTATGACCCCCGTAGTTAACTTTTAAGGGCCTTGGGTTATTATTTAACTCCGTTAGGCTCTCGGTTAGTCGTACGATCACCCGAAAAGTCTTGTTTTCTTCCAAACTCCACAAAATTAATATCCGATATCCTTGAGAGCGAAATAAATAATTATTACAATGTTTTTGGGATTGTTAAAAGGTCATTCAGAGGTATCTTTTAACATGATAACACTTTTAACCCCTATGTTTCGTAAGATCCTTATTTTAAACACAAACAACTTTCAATGTTTGATAATTTATTCGCTAAAGAATACGAACGTCGTGTGAGGTCAATCAGAGGCACAAGATTTGCATGTTGACACTTTGGATCCTTTTACTTACATATTTACATTGTTCGACAATTTTAGTCCCTCGGAATCAATTTCTTACACGTTTAAAGTCCATGACACGTGTTTTTATTATATTGGTCGTGATTTTACGAGGTGTTACATGAAGAGTCAATGATGATGATGTTTTTTGCTCATCGGAGATGTTTATGCTTTTGGTTATCATTGTACATGTGCTTTTAGTTATCGTTTGGGCTAGAGGTTTGCATTTGGTTTAAAATCGATAACGATGAAGATAACCTCATCCAAGATGTTATTTTATTTGTTTATGGGCATGTGATGTTGTGATTGTGATTCTGCGGGGTTCATGCATGCTTTATGACGATGACTTGAGGTTTATCAGAGAGTTTTGGTGTTTTATTTTAGTCATAATTTTTTGAAGCCCTATGTTCTGTCGTGACGATGTGACCGAATGGGATGTTGATTGTGAATTTTGTTTGCCCTTTGCTAAACAACTGTGGTGATGCATTAGACTGTTTTTTGATAATGTAAGAAACTTAGGGCTATGATGCTTTGCTGAGCTATTTTGGGTGAACGTAAGTTAAGCGACAATGATCTACTCTTGGTGTGGCAGTTGTGGTGCTTGAAATGAGCAAACACATAATGTACAACCCTTTGTGTTTCAAATGTTGTTGTTTATAGAGTACTAATTTGTAACAGTTGTTATGCTTCACGCTGTTGTATGCCTTTGGGTGTAATATGTGCTTCAGGTTGCTGCACTTTGTGTTGGTTTGGTTACTTAATTGTTGTAGGCCTTTTTTATGAATTTGTAGCACATGTTTCTATTTTTCTGGTGTATATTGTTTGTTCATGTTTTCTTGGTGTCGTTGTTGGTTTTGGTTTTGGTTTTGGTGTTATGACCTTTGAGCCTTGATGAAGATAAACATGGTATAATGTTGTTGGTTATTGTATATGTACATATATGGTATGATTGGCCATTATTTCTTACGGTTATCATTTACAAGTTGTAATGAGATTGGTTTTTGTAGGCAAGGACGATAAGTTGTTGACAGAGGCGTCTCTGAGAATTCATGTACCCTGTTCGAGCTCGAAGAAGTGTGCCCTTATGCCTTAAGGATAGACAATGAAATTACGAAATATGATAAAAAAAAATGCAATTACAAAAATGACAAAATCATAGTCATCGAATGAGTTACATACCATAATAACTAATAGGCGGATTAGGTGCCAAAAACTTTTGACTTCACCAATTCTTCAACTCGTTTCCTCTTTTGACGTTTTTGCCATCCGGATGCTTGATTAGTAGCCATTAACGCCTAAATAACCGACAATTAACAACAATTAATTTTTCGAAATTTCCAGAAAGTTTCTAACAAAGTTTTCACACTTAACAACAATTGACAACGCTAAATTTTCAATAAATTTTCAATACTAAATTTTCAATAAATTATCAATACTAAATTTTCAGAAATTAACCTGCTTTAGTCCCTTGCTAATTACTATGTTAATACATTATTTTAATTCAAACTAAAAACAGCTTTTCACAATTTAACTCCATGTCTCAAAACAAAAAAAAAACAATACGTGGCCTCTATTTGTAGTGCATTGTAATCAACATTTTTTGTGACAGATGATAAAGTTGACTCATAAGGTATAAGTAAGTGATATAGAATTATAAATTAATACTCAACTCAGAATTTCAGAAACTAACAAAAATAACAACACTAAACCTCTTCGTCCTTCGATGTTCTGTTCTTGTTCTTACTCGATGTTCAGGGCCCTCGAAATCACTGAGCAATTGCCAATGGGTTGTTTTGTTTGTGCTTCACTGCTTCTGTTCGAAGCCTTGTTTTGTACTTCTGTAACATGTTCTTTTCGTCTGTTTGATGCCTACGTCGATGGGTTGTTCTGACCGTGCCTGCTCGTCTCAATATCCAGGAAATTGCCGCCCAAGATGTCACACCCTGATTTCCAGTGGGCCTGGATGGGTTTAGTCGTGACGCTTGGGTAGCAGTTATCACAATTAATTAATAATAATGCAGCGGAAGTATTAAGAGTAAAATTATTCATTCATAACATTAAAGTGTCCAATATTCAAAATACAAATTGGTATAGTGTTCAAATAACACCCCACAGGCAGGATCAAGATGAAACGAAGCTTAGACATCATAGGCCTTAAGCTAGGAGTTGCAAATTCCAATGCTTTTATCATAGCCGACCCGGATTCCCAGCCTAATAGTCAAGGTTCGGTACCTTCAGTTTAGTCTTTTGAAAATACGTCAGCTTTTGCAGGTAAATACAATTAACTGACTCATTTTGAAAATAGTTTTTAAAAAAATGATTTTATACATAGAAAAAACCCATAGGTAATAATTTAATATTTCTTGGGATTTTATCTTGTCACCAGATTTACATATTTGTCATACAATGGGAACCAGATATCAAAGCCGGTCATTTTCAGTGCTATAATAATTAAGGTACACACCAAAGTTGAATAACGTGTCTTGCAGTCAGTATGCCTACTGCGGCACATTATTATGTATGGCCATAATAGTCCATGAGTCGGGACGCCCGGACACGGTACCAATAACTCCCAATTGTCTCAGTTATTAATTATAACGGATTAAACCGAGTTCTTAAATTTATGGGTTATCATAGGCGACCCATTTATGTAATACCCGCTCTAAGTGGCGTATTCGCCATACCCCAAGTTTAAAAACAAAATAAGTTAAGAGTATTTACCTTTTAGCTAGCTTCCAACCGATAACGGTTTTCAAATATAGTAAAAGCCGTAAAGAAAAAGTATTAAACTTAAGTCCAATTATCTGGGGGGGTTCTATAGTCCGGAGTGAACAGATTTAGCTGTCTGTTAAAATGTATACGGGTCATAGATTAGTTCCTTTGATACGACCCGTTATGTAAGAATAAGATTAATTCGCTAGATTAAGCGTAGATTGATTAAAATGTGGTTTATACATATCCGAGTGTAAGGACTCATTGAATAAAGGTTAATCAAACCAACATTTTGATTTGGAAATATTTAAAAAGGTTTTGACCTGTTACGCCTAGTTTATGCGAACTAGGTTCGCATAATTAGTTATGTTCATAAAGACGGGTTCGGAAGGTCGGATGGGCATATGACAAGTAGAGGTGTTCAAAACTATCCGTATCCAAAAATCTGATCCGAATTATCCGATATCCGAATCCGAAATTTCCGAAAATTCGGATTCGGATAGTGATTTTAAAAATTTTCGGATATTTCGGACATCCGAAATATCCGAAAATTAAATTTTTATTTTTTTCGGGTATCCGAAAATATCCAAAAAATACGAAAAGTATCCGAAAATATCCGAAATATCTAAAAAATATCCGAAAACTTTTATTCGGATATCCGAAATATCCGGTTCTAATATAAAATAATAATAATAATTAAAAATTAAATAAAAATCGGATATTCAGATATCCGATTCACTATCCGATCGGATATTCGAAATTTCGGATTTCGGATATCCGAAATTTCGGATACGGATTCGGATAGTGAAATCCGAAAACTTTTATTCGGATATCCGAAATATCCGGTTCTAATATAAAAATAATAATAATAATTAAAAATTAAATAAAAATCGGATATTCAGATATCCGATTCACTATCCGATCGGATATTCGAAATTTCGGATTTTGGATATCCGAAATTTCGGATATCTGGTTTTGAACACCCCTAATGACAAGTCCAAGTAGTAAAATACATTCTTAGTTGAAGTAATTACCGTTACAAAATCGGATTATAAGTGAGCTTAATTTTAAAATCATTCAATTAGCTTATTTGACCACATAAGGGCATTGTGGTCATTTTTAATAATATATTTGCGACTTGTCATTAAACCCATCAAACGGACTGACCATATGGTATAACTTCAGTGAGTTATGCTTAACTATATTATGGTCCTAAAATAATTCTAAAACAGGTCTAAACGTTGACCAAACGGGTCAGAATCAAAAGTCAAAGCAAAAGTCAAATTGTTTGACTTTTGACATAGAATAAGAACCTAAACTGAATTGAACAAGTTGTGCATGTTATAGTCAGTTTATATTAGTTATAAAACTTGTATAAATGATAAAACAACTGAGTTACAAGCTACAGAATTCACTGATGCATTTTAGTCGAAAAGTTCATGTTTTACGTAATATGCTCAACTTACAATTCAACTAGTAATCGTGATTATTCGAAGGTATGATCACAGAGAGATCATACCAATATTATTATGATCACGTTGGAAAGTTCGAATTGAACTTTACCTTGACCAAAATGGTCAGAAGCTAAAGTCAAACAGAAAGTCAACTCTTTGACTTTATCTTCAAAATAACTAAATAAAATGAAATTGCACTAATGTAAACACTTACTTGGAAGTATTAAGCAGAAAGATCACTAAGAGAGGAGTCCTCTTGTCCAGAGGATAGCTCCAAGAAGTGTTAGAGAAGAAGAGAGCAAATGAGCAAATGAAATGGTTGATTATGTGGTCTATTTATACTTGGAGATGACCCACAAGATCATTCCAAGTGTTAGGATCTATTATAGGATGTCCCTAAGTGTCCTTAGACGTGTAAGGAGCAGAGAAAGGTGGCACAAATGCGATAGATATGGCAGAATGGCAACTGGCCTTGGGCTGCAAGCAAAACTGCCACTGGCAGTCCCTTACGGACCGTAAGGGTTAAGAGCTTACGATCCGTAAGGACCTTAAGTGCGCAGGATTTCAAACATGCTTAAGGACCATAAGCCAATAGGCTTTGCGGTCCGTATGAGACCTCCAGAACTCAATGTTTGAGAATTTTCCAAGTTTAGTCCTTGGACTTTACATCTTTGGCCATTTGGTACTTTTAGTCACTCTCCTTCCTCGTAGTTAGAATTAGTCAGAAATCTGGGACGCGTTTTAGCTAACGCATAAATAATTATTTCTTTTTCTCCTTCCCAGATTCAGGTTTAGTTGGAAATTTAAAACATGTTTCAGTTAACATTCAGTGTAGGTCCTTCCTCCTTCCACATAGTCGGGATTAGTCGGAGGTTTCTCCCTCCACGTAGATGGGATTAGCTGGAGAATTGGACACGTGTCGTCACATAATTAGACGTAATTTTCGGGGTGTTATAGCCTCACCCCCTTAAAGGAAATCTCGTCCTCGAGGTTTATTCAAACACATACAGGTATTTCCGTCTCATTTCGGATTCAACCTCCCAAGTGTATTCTGGGCCACGACGGGAATCCCATTTTACCTTGACAAGGGAAACCTTTTTTCTTACTGAGCTTTTTGACTTCACTGTCCTCAATGGACAGAGGTTTTTCAATAAACCTTAATATCTCATCAATTTGAACGTCATGATGAGACATCACCAGTGCTTCATCATCTAAGCACTTTTTTAGATTAGAGGTATGGAACACATCATGGATTCCACTCAGCTCTTCAGGTAGTTTAAGTCTATAAGCTACAGACCCGACACATTCTGTTATTTCGCATGGTACAATATATCTTGGGCTTAGCTTACCCTTCTTTCCAAATCTCATTACACCTTTCCAAGGCGAGACCTTGAGCATTACTCTGTCTCCGATTTGGAATTTAAGAGGCTTCCGCCTTTTATTAGCATAGCTCTTCTACCTGTCCCGGGAAGCCTTGAGTCTATATCTGATTTGCACAATTTTATCAGTTGTTTCAAGGACAATCTCAGGTCTAGAGAGCTTACTTTCACCAACTTCAGCCAACAGACGGGCGTTCTACACTTTCTCCCGTATAAAGCCTCAAAAGGTGCGGCTTTTATACTAGTGTGATAGTTGTTATTATAAGAGAATTCAATCAGGGGTAGATGTTCATCCCAGCTACCTCTTAAGTTAATCGTGCACGCGCGTAGCATATCTTCCAAAGTTTAGATTGTACGCTCACTTTGCCCATCAGTCTGGGGGTGATAAGCCGTACTGTAATTCAAACGTGTACCGAGTGCTTGCTGGAAACGTTTCCAGAAATGCGAAGTGTATCTAGTATCTCTATCTGATACTATGGACAACGGTACTCCATGAAGAGATACAATGTTGTCAATATACAAATTAGCTAGCTTGTCAGAGTTGTAAGTTTCCTTAATCGGTAAGAAGTGAGCCGACTTAGTCAGTCTGTCGACAATGACCCATATCGTGTCATTGCCACGACTGGTCTTAGGTAACTTGGTAATTAGATCCATCATTACCATTTCCCATTTCCAGGTGGGAATCTCCAGTTGTTGTAACAGACCAGATGGTCTTTGATGTTCGGCCTTAACTTGCGAACATGTTAAGCATTTTGCTACATGGGTGGCTACAGACTTTTTCATGCCCATCCACCAATCGTTCTTTTTCAGATCTTGGTACATCTTGTCTCCACCGTGATGTACCGAATATTTTGAGTTATGTGATTCCTCAAGAATCAACTCTTTGAGTTCTCCGTAGATAGGAACCCAGATAATATCATTCAGTCTTAGGACTCCATCCTTTCTAGGTGTCAATTGTTCCACAGTTCCACCTAGTCCTTCAGTCGGGGCATTTGCCTCTAGCTGGGCTTGCTTCTGAGCCTCTAATAGCTTTTCAGTCAAGCTAGTACATAGCTCAATTCTCTTGGCATTAACCCTAATTGGTTTAGCCCTTTCTTAGTGGCTTAGAGCATCCGCACCGACATTTGCCTTAACTGGATGGTAACGAATCTCACATTCGTAATCATTTAGAGTTTCCATCCATCGCCGTTGTCGCATGTTTAAATCTTTTTAATTAAAGAGATGTTGGAGACTTTTATGGTCCGTGTAAATAATACACTTTGGGCCATACAAGTAATGTCTCCACAGTTTCAATGCAAACACTAATGCACCCTGTTCTAGATCATGGGTGGTGTAATTTCTTTCGTGTACCTTGAGTTGACGCGATGCATAGGCAATCACTTTGCCTCTATACATAAGCATGTAACCCATTCCCGTGTGCGAGGCATCACAGTACATGACAAAGTCTTCTATCCCTTCAGGCAGGGTTAGAGCAGGAGCATTGCTCAGTTTCTGCTTTAGAATCTCAAAGGATTCCTTCTGTTTTGGACCCCAGTCAAATTTTACATTCTTGCGGGTCAACACAGTTAGAGGAGTGGCAATTCAAGAGAAGTTCTCAATGAAGATCCTATAGTAGCCTGCCAAACGTAAGAAACTATGGATTTCTGAAGGGGTATTAGGTGCTTCCCAATTCAAGACAGCTTCAATTTTAGCGGGATCCACTTGGATACCATGCTCACTAATCATGGGTCCTAAAAATTTGGACTTCGCTGAGCTAGAACTCTCATTTGGAGAACTTAGCATACAGTTTCTCTTGTTGTATCAGACCGAGTACACATCGAAGATGTTTCTCACGATCATCCTTGCTGCGTGAGTAGATAAGTATGTCGTCTATAAAGAGAATAACGAACTTATCTAAGTACCGCTCGCACACTCTATTCATGAGATCCATGAATGATGCCGGTGCATTCGTGAGTCCAAAAGGCATCACGAGGAACTCATAGTGGCTGTATCTAGTTCGGAACGCAGTCTTAGGAACATATTCATTTTGGACCTTCAATTGGTGATATCCAGATCTCAAATCAATCTTTAAGAAGTAGCTGGCTCCTTGCAGTTGATCAAATAGATCATCGATCCTTGGCAAAGGATACCGATTCTTGATCGTGATCTTATTCAGTTCACGGTAATCGATGCACATTCACATCAAACCGTCTTTCTTTTTAACAAAGAGAACAGGATCTTCCCAGGGCAAGGAACTCGACTGTATAAAGCCTTTCTCCTAGAGTTCTTCAAGCTGCGTCTTCAACTCCTTCATTTCAGTAGGTGCCAGCGATACGGTGCTCTGGCTACAGGAGCTGATCCAGGCAGAATGTCGATTCTAAACTCGAGTTCTCTATCCGGGGGCAGACCGGGTAGATTTCAGGAAAAACATCTGGATACTCCTAAATGATTGGAATGTCTTCGATTTTAGGCTTCAGCTTGTCAATGGTCACCTGTGCCATGTAAATGACACATCCCCTCTTTAAGCACCTAGATGCCTTGAGCAGAGAAGTTCCTTCAGGCAATCCGTAGTGTCGATCTCCATGGATAGTGAGTATATCACCATATGGGGATTTAATTTCGATAAGTTTCTTATCGCAGGAAATGCGAGCTTGATTATGGGATAACCAATCCATGCCTAAAACTATATCGAATCCCACGAGATTCATAGACAAGAGGTTAATAAGAATAGGTTGATTCTTGATGGATACAATGCATCCGTCAAGAATCGTAGAAGCTACCTCTATACTACCATTGGCCATTTCGACCTCATATGTGACATCTAGAGTTCTTAAGGGTAGATATAGAAGTTTGCTAAACTTATGGTCAACGAAGCTTTTATCGGTTGCGGAATCAAATAATACTCTAGCAAATATGTCATTTATGAGAAACGTACCCGAAATGACTTTGGCATCATTCACTGCCTCCCGTGTTGTAAGTTGAAAGGCTCTAGCATTGCCTTTCTTAGCATCACTAGCTTTGTTCTTAGCATCAGCTGCATACTTAGGGCAATCAGTCTTGATATGCCCTTTCTCGCCACACCCATAGCAGGTGGTGTTCTTTAGATCTTTGCACTCATGGGATTTGTGGTATATCTGCTTACAGATGCCACAACCTTTGGGCTGATTAAACATGCATTTCCCAAAATGCATGGTTTTGCACTCGGGCTTCTCCTCAGTTAGCTTGGACTGGTTATAGTTCGAACCAGTCTTGCCCTTCTTGGAATCCTTGGCAGGAGTGTCATCACGTTTTCTCTTGTTATCACCATCAGCCGCTTTCACCCTTTTATCATCCTCAGTGAGAGATAACTGAGTTACAAGCTATAGAAATCATTGATGCATTTTAGTCGAAAAGTTCATGTTTTACGTAATATGCTCAACTTACAATTCAACTAGTAATCGTGATTATCCGAAGGTATGATCACAGAGGGATCATACCAACGTTATTATGATCATGTTGGAAAGTTTGGATTGAACTTTACCTTGACCAAAATGGTCAGAAGCTAAAGACAAACGGAAAGTCAACTGTTTGACTTTATCTTCAAAATAACTAAATAGAATGAAATTGCACTAATGTAAACACTTACTTAGAAGTGTTGAGCAGAAAGATCACTAAGAGAGGAGTCCTCTTGTCTAAAGGATAGCTCTAAGAAGTGTTAGAGAAGAAAAGAGAAAATGAGCAAATGAAATGGTTGATCATGTGGTCTATTTATACTTGGAGATGACCCACAAGATTATTCCAAGTGTTAGGATCTGTTATAGGATGACCCTAAGTGTCCTTAGATGTGTAAGGAGCAGATAAAGGTGGCACAAATGCGAGAAATGTGGCAGAAT
Source organism: Helianthus tuberosus (assembly GCA_030545235.1). Classification (NCBI taxonomy): domain Eukaryota; kingdom Viridiplantae; phylum Streptophyta; class Magnoliopsida; order Asterales; family Asteraceae; genus Helianthus; species Helianthus tuberosus. The sequence continues at coordinate 34,727 of JARYGA010040122.1, read as the reverse complement.
GGCAACTGGCCTTGGGCTGCAAGCAAAACTGCCACTGGCAGTCCCTTACGGACCATAAGGGTTAAGAGCCTTACGGTCCGTAAGGACCTTAAGTGCGCAGGATTTCAAACATGCTTATGGACCGTAAGCCAGTAGGCTTTGCGGTCCGTATGAGACCTCCAGAACTCAATGTTTAAGAATTTTCCAAGTTTAGTCCTTGGACTTTACATCTTTGGCCATTTGGCACTTTTAGTCCCTCTCCTTCCTCGTAGTTGGGATTAGTCGGAGATCCTGGACGCGTGTTAGCTAACGCACAAATAATTATTTCTTTTTCTCCTTCCCAGATTCGGGATTAGTTGGAGATTTAAAACATGTTTCAGTTAACATTCAGTGTAGGTCCTTCCTCCTTCCACATAGTCGGGATTAGTCGGAGGTTTCTCCCTCCACGTAGACGGGATTAGCTAGAGAATTGGACACGTGTCGTCACATAATTGGACGGATCTTTTGGGGTGTTACACAAGATTTCTAAAATGTTTTATTATAGTTTTTATCAATTTTTAAAATCAATTTGGTATTGGGTTTACTAAACCTAATGTTAATGGGTTAACTTTAAACCATAAAAATTTATTTGTAAATAGGCTTATCTTGGAGTTGGTATGGGAACAGTATTTGAAAAAAACAATTAACATATATATATACTAGGCTAGAGCCCACGTGTACACGCGACTTAACAAATAAAATCACTTTAAATTTGTTAAGATTTAATCAAAATTAAATGAAATGAAATTCAATATAAATAAAACAAACCATCAGTGATCAATCTACAATTTAATAAGATACAAAACCATAAAGCACGTTTGTTCTTAACCTCTTGGATTAGTAAGTAACTCGATGTCGGGTTTCCACGCATCTGGGAGAGCCAAGGGGCTGGCGCCGGTCGAGTAGTCAACCTTGATCACAGCGTCTGGTGTCACGGTGGTTGGCACGTCGTTCCTTGCCGTTAAAAAAAAGTAACTAACTCGATGTGTACAACACATTAAAAAAACAATAATGTCCCACATTTCATCCACCCACGGTCATAAAGATTAGCATAATTAAAATTGAAATTTTAAATTCTTAATAAGTAGCAGAGTTCAGTACCAACTCTGGTTCAAACTTCAAACCCTAAACCCATGGAATCTCACATTATTTATCCTTTTCAAAAGCAATTTGTTCATTCATATTTCAACAATTATAAATCAACAAAACAAATATCCGACTGATCTGCAAGCAACTCTTTTAGTCGTTTTATTGAATCTGAAATGTAACTCATATGTTAAAAAATACAATATGAATGAATTTGGCCCATTTCCTGTTTAGTTAGTCATTTAAGCTTAACCAATTTGGCCAGTCAAAATAAATATAACCCAAATCAATTTGCTTATAAATGGGTTGAAATGGGTTGTTGTTTGACCTATTATTTTTTCTTTTTGATTTTTTTAATCTAAATTTTGAACGTGTCAGCAGGTCGACCTGTTTAATAAAATGGGTTAAACGTGTTGACCCAAATACAACACGTTTAATTAACAGGATTAAGCTTGTCAACCGAAATAGGACATGTTTATTAAATGGTTAATCACACATTCACACATAAAGATCATTCATACTTACTCCTTACTCCTTTCATGCAGCTAAGGTTGCTTCAATTTTTTCAAGCTAGCTCACAATCTCACTTTTAGCACATATTATCCAATCTTTCATGCAGCAACTGCAAAAACACAAGAATGATACAAGTACGTGACAATGTAAACTCGTATAAAACATGTTAAAATATAGTTGTCCAAAACTTTTCAGAATTAGAGAAACCTCCTCCTCACTTGGTGGTTCAAGAATTTATTAAGGGGAAAAGAAATGTTTAATTTTTCTAGCCAAATACCAGGGTGTTAGTATTATAAAATACATCAATAATCATAAGAAGCATGTAATATAATTCTTATTTATCGGTATCAGATGACAAATTCCAATCTTGCCTTTACTCACTAAACTGAGATCTCCAAGAAAAAGAATGAACCTTTAGACTTCTGAAGAACTAATTCCAAGTAATCAAAAGCAACACCTAATCAAACTTTAATGAAAGAACGGGTGCCACATTCTATTTAATAAAATATAAATTAATTGATATAAAGAAGCAATAAGAAAAAGGTTTGAGTCACACCAACTTCTTTCAAAACATCTCCTTTAAATAGATATAACTAAGTTCAAAAGATTGTATGATTCATACTCACATTGAAACCATCTATAGTATGAATATCATAGCTCCACTCATTTAGAAAGATTGAAGATATTTGTGCGTAGAAGATAATAAATTATGGCATTACTTTTGAGTTAGAATAATGCCAAGCAGAGCTCCAAAACAAATACCAACAAAATTTGCTTTAAAAAGTGTACATAATAAAGACGTCATCGCTAACCGAAAACCCGTAGTGTCACAACCGAAAACAACAGCGATAAACTATATTCAATCCAATCTACAGAATACAGTAATTCAATATTTGCAAATGAGAGTGAAAATTTAGTATCAGGATTGATTTATTTTCTTTTTTTATTCATGTACCTGAATGGTCCTTTCCAGTAAAATTAAACTCTGCCTATTTTACTAACATGGATCTGAAGGATAGAGGCAATAAGTATAATTAGATAACCAACCAATGATAGTTTTTATCATAATCATGGTTGCAAAAGTCGCTAGGCGCTCCCTAGTCGGTCGACCGGGGAGTTGAGAGTACTCGGTCTAGGCGGAGAGTACTCAGGGAGTACTCGGACATGTTAAATTATAAAGAAATTACTTTTTGGAGATTAAATATATGTCAAATAACATAAATTTACTAATATTTGTAACAAAATATGTGAAAATGATATTCATTCCTTAATATGATAGGCATAGAAATTATGTTTTATTATTATTTAAGTCAAAATAGGCCCGAGTTGACCTTCTAGATCCAATTCTGGCCAAGGTTGACCGCATTTGACCGACTCCGAATAATTAGGCAGAGTCGAAGAAAGTCGCCTCGGCAGCCTACCTTGTAGCGACTACTCGGGGAGTACTCGGCCTTGGAAACCTTGTTTTACAACCATGATCATAATCAACCAATCTCTATTTATATATTTCAAAAGCAGAGTAGGTGGAGATGACTGAAGATCGCTGTTTCCAACCACCATGATTATCAAGGGGCGATGGGCGTTTTTTCCCCAAATCATGTATTATAGGTGAAGATGAAGATGAGTGATGCGTGATGCTTGATTACCATACCTGAAGCCTCTTCACATGATCTAAATTCAAAATCATACCTGAAGCTCACGAGATCATAGGGTTTGAGAGCGAGGGAGAGAAATATGATTTACAAATGACAAACGAAAAGGTAATTACCTGAGGCCTCACTCTCAAAATTCAGAACATTGATATTATAGAAGATTATTTATTGCAGAGATTTGAAATTTGAATTTGGGATATTTGTGATTTCATTTGTGAGCCATTTCTCTTTTTTTAACTATGGGGGCTTGCATAGAAACAACATTCTTCCTCATTAAAGTACTGATTGTTCAGAAGGGAAAGAAAAGAAGACACGAGCCCTTCTTCTTTGGTAAATTTGATTGTATTCAACATTGAGAAGGAATGAGGAAGGGTTGTAGGGTTACTGGGGAAGAAAAGAAGCAAGGAACCTTTTCATCTTTGGATGATGAGGGTTTTATTCCATCAATATTTAATTGGTTTTAAAAAAAAGAAAATTCTCTGAGATTGACACATAGGATGGTGTTTAAATGGGGGGCTTGAGAGTTTGCCACCTAGGATTGCAAAGTTTTGCTTTATTATATAGTAAGATAAGATAAGATATAGGAACAGGATCAGTAGAGAACGCCTCAAAGTGTGAGAACGGTGAGAACGATTCTCGGCCACAAGATCTTAGTGGTTTGTGGCTGAGATTGATGCAGTGGCATTTTGTAAATAATAGGGGTCTTGGAACTACCAGGAAGATCCAAAGAAAGGTGCACATGCTAATCACATGCCATTTCCCCCCATCATATTTAAACGTCAATAACTTTTTTTATACGTGATTATTTTTTGAAAAAAATTACACCATAAAACTCAGAGTTTTTTTATCTTTCCAACGAGTATACTATTGATATACTTTTCGAAAAAAAAATTAACTGGGTTTTATGGCGTTTTTCTGAACTGAATGTTTTATGGCGTTTTAGACTAGCTATTTTATGGTGTTTTTTCTGAACTAGGTGTTTTTATGGCGTTTTAACTAGGTATTATCATGGCGTTTTTCTAAACTAATTGTTTTATAGCGTTTTCAACTGAGTTTTTTCATGGCGTTTTTCTGAACTGGGTGTTTTATTGTGTTTTTACACTAGTACAAATTATGATTTTTCTGAGCTCAAAAAATATTAATTTAGGCGATTAAACACATAAACCGCCCAAAAATCAGCACAAATAAACGTACACGCACATTTTTTGAGCTATATGACTAAAAAATGGTTTTTTTTTTTAGCTGTTGAAAATTATAGCTAAAAAATAGCTTTTTTGTGTGAGTGTTTTATGGCGTTTTAACTGGGTATTTTCATGGCGTTTTTTCTGAATTTGGTGTTTTTTTGGCGTTTTATTTGAACACCCAGTTCATGTGAGTGAGTTTTTTTTTACAATATTACCCCTTAGTGTAATTTAACATCAATGCTACATGTCACCACCAAAATCGTTCTCACCGTTCTCACACTTTTCACCGTTCTCTCTAAATCTTGACCCTACACACACACACACACACACACACACATATATATATATATATATATATATATATAGTCTAATTATAATGAGAAAACTAACCTCAGTTAAGAAAACCCAATAAACCTTGTTGTGTGGCTAGGATTTAGCCACATCACTATATGTATAAAGATGAAGCCAAGGGCAATTTTGTCATTTACTCATTTTCGACTGATCGAATATGTATCAGAGAAAGAGAGAGAGTGCATGTTTTGCTTGTTTCTCCTCTCCCACATTTAATGTGAAATGTACTTTGTACTATGACAACTTTTTGTTTATTTTGCATATATGTAACATAACTATTGTGGGTTTGTTTCACATCTGATTTTCTCCAAACAGAGAGTGGATAAGAGTGCACAACCTGAAACACCATTCACAAAAAAATGCATTAAACATGGTTGACTTGAATAGCCAACCACCACGGAGTGTTGCTAGTGGTACGGCGGCATTCAATGAAGATCTGGAAGCTTCTTTAACGGGTTCACCTTTAAATGTTGTTCCACATAATCTTTTACCTGATTTTGAATTTAATGAAGATAAAGATGCATTGGTTGAGAGCAGAGTTGTTGAAGATCCGGAACCTATTTCTACAAAGTTTCCAGGTGAGTCATACATTTTTTTTTTTTCAGTTTTGTGATATGTACACTTTTTTAGGCATTGTGACACCCCAGTTATAATGCTTGTAGTTTGTTATTAGAATGTGTTTTTTTTTTCTATCTTTTTTGTTGGTAGAGGGGAAAAAAACCCACAGATGATGTTGTGGTTTGTTTGGTAGCAAACGTGTTAAACTTATATTAACAATATCATTTTTTTATTCCAGCCCAATTTTTTTTATGAAATAAGTTTTTATACTTTTTAGAAGGTAAAAATATGTGAGGTTACACTTGCATTTACAATACCATTTTTGTATTCTGACACAAAAAGTTTTTTTTATGAAATAAGTTTTTATATTTTTTTTAAGGTAAATATATTCGAGGTTACACTTTTTGGCCATATTTAAAAAAGCACCAGCATATTAGGGTTCATTGTAGCAAAAGGTGTTAAACTTGTATTAACAATACCATTTTTTTACTCTGTCTCAAAAAGTTTTTTTATGAAATAAGTTTTTATATTTTTTGGAAGGTAAAAATTTTCGAGGTTACACTTTTTTGTCTCATTTAAAAAATGCACCAGCATGTTAGGTTTCGTGTCAAAATTTAGTAAGAATGCAATGTTTTGTAAAAGACTTGTGACCCTTTTTAAAGTTTGACTTTTATGATCGCAGAAACAAACGTACATGTAGGTCAAAAAACGTTTTTTGGATATACATATGCAAGCCCAACCTCGTTATAACTATTTTTTATGTAAGTATTCAGGCGGACGAGGAATTTTATGTTCACCACACACCTAATGGCACTAGAATGTGGTGTCCTAATGTTCCTACTGGTTTAAGGCCTATTGTTGGTTGTGTATACGAAACGTGGAAGGATGTGTTTAGTATGTACAAGGAGTATGCCGTGTATTGTGGGTTTTCTATTCGTAAGGGGCAAACCAAGAGATGGAAGAGGTTTGTTACTCACAAGTACATAGGGTGTACTAAATATTCAAAACCACAGATTAAGCGTAAAACTGATACCCTGGATCAGTCAACCATGAATATATGTAAAATATATGTAACATCTTTTTTTGTAGTGTACGTACCAACATGTAACATCTTTTTGTAGGAAGACGACTTTTGTAACAATGTGATGTAATATAACACTTTGTGTTGGAGGAGAAAGAAAAGAAAATGCATTACACTTTTATGTATGTGGATATCCTTTAAATGCTAAAAAAAACAATCATTTTTTCTTGTTTACTGGGTGTTTACATTTTTTGGAATTATACAGAAAACGTAACGTTATTTTTTGTACTTTTTTTTGTAAAATGTTGCACATAATATAATACTTATTGCTCTTTTTTTTGTTTACTGTGTGTTTACATTTTTTGAAATTATACAGAAAATGTATGTTTACACGTGGTGTAACTTCATATATATGTATAATATATGTAACATCTTTTTTTGTAGTGTACGTACCAACATGTAACATCTTTTTGTAGGAAGACGACTTTTGTAACAATGTGATGTAATATAACACTTTGTGTCGGAGGAGAAAGAAAAGAAAACGCGTTACACTCTTATGTATGTGGATATCCTTTAAATGGTAAAAAAACAAGCATTTTTTCTTGTTTACTGGGTGTTTACATTTTTTGAAATTATACAGAAAATGTAACGTTATTTTTTGTAAAATGTTACATGTAATGTAATACTTATTGTCATTTTATAGAATGTAACCTTAATAAGATGGTACATATAAAGTAACATTTTTTCCTCATTGGTTACATTTTTTTTATAAAAATGTTACATATAATGTAATATTTATTGCTCATTTGTAGAATGTAACCTTAATAAGATGGTACATATAAAGTAACATATAATGTAACCTTATTCAATGTGTATATCCAGTTTTTCACCTAATGCTTTTACATTTATTTGTTATATACAACACCAGTGACCCAAACACCGATAAAATAAAAAAAAGTATCGTAAAACAACTTTATGAAGAAAATACTTAAGTTACAAAATTTTGCCCCCACAAATGTTAAGGTGCAACAGTATTATATAATCTAACAACGCATACAACACATTTGTTCCCTAAAAAACAAAATACTTAAGTTACAAAAATACTTTTTTTCTTTTCTTTCAAATCCTTTGTTGGTGTGTCCGATTCACAGCCTTCCAACACTGTTACAAAATAAATTGTCAAACATAAATGTAACAAACCATCTAACAATTTAATGTTACATACCAATTAGTTTCTTTTTTATTTTATTTCCTTTTTTAGGACACCCGCTTTTGTTTGTGAAAAAGGAGTTCAACTTATAAAATAACCAAAAGAAAAAAAAATATGACTGTTGTTTTATTTCAAATTAATTGTCAAACATAAATGTAATCTTTTCTTCCCAATAGAACAATTTTTGTAAGAGCTTTAAAAAACATGAAACCACTTTTTATGAACATACAAACCAAAAAACAGGGAACGTACATTGCCTTCCAACACTGTTTATGAACATCACATACAGTACATAAACCACTTTTTTTAAAAAGAAAAAAACCCAAATGTGTATGAAAATAACAACCAAAAACCCTAGATGAAACCCCAAATTATACAGAAAACAAAGCTCATAAATTTGTCAAGAAAAAACACATTTTTACCCCCAAAAGAAAGCCGGATGGCGGACGCACATGAAATTTTGCAGTTGATGGAAATCTCCGGGAGATCGTTTGCAAAACTATCAGCGTTATTTAGGTTTGGAGGAGGATAATTGTTGATTTGCGGTGTGTTTTTTTTCTGCAGGAGCTTTTAGGATGAAGATGAGATGAAGAAAGAGAGAGAGAGAGAATAGGTGCTAGAAAATTGAAGTTGTGCAATGATGGCTTTTGTATTTTTTGTGGTGTTTAAAGTTGTAGCCATGTTTCATAGGCATGCAGTTCAATTCTCCCAAGAAAACAATTATCACACTTTATTCCCATTTTACCCTTAAGGGTACTATTACTGATTATTATATTAAAAAGTAAGAGAGATAATACCCAAACACATCACAACCATCCATCTCTTCTAATCAATGGTAGATATTGAGTTTTCAAGATTTTCTCAACTAGAGGGGGTTTTCGATTTATCCTTGCCCTATATATATATATATATATATCGGATTTTCTTAAAAAACATGTGCCCCTCGAAATCGCGGGCTCTGTGCGGTGGTCCTCCCCGCATAACCTCTTCACTGGCCCTGGTTGTTGGCATGGCGACCATGATGGCTATAGATAAGCAACCGTTGGCAGCCATTTCCCTAGGCCTATAAGCATTAAACGTATTCAATACACAAATTAATACTATATAAATATTCAATGGTGATGATGAATACGATGGATGGTCTGAGCCTCTTTATGTTATTTTCTTTATATGTTTAACATTATGTAAACACTATGTACTTAGGCATATATGTTTTGTGTTTGTTACAGAATATCGTCTTCAAACGAAGAAACAAATGTGTTCCCACAGCTCCAACGAGGAAATCCTCACATCGGATCGTAGAGTAACACAAACGATAAACAGACTAACTAAGAAAGCTAGCAACATCTACAAAACACAAGCGGAGTTACACGCAATCATTGACGTGCTACGCATGTTATGAAGCTCGCAAAGACGTTAAGGATTAGGATAGGCTTAAGTATGTCATCCGTAAAAAGAACTTATTGTAAGTCTTGTTTCTGTTTCATCTTTGTTATTGACTCATTAATATTATATGACAACAAAGATTTGGAAAATCATCATCTAGTTCTAATCTACAGAGACCACCATCCAGAATGCCAGTACCATACACTACTGAATCATAAAGAATAAAGAGTTTGCGATGACCATCAGAAACAACAAAACCGTCTATGTCTAACTTTGGTCTTGATACAAGGTTCCAAGTAACCTCAGGAACATATAAGGTAAAGTTTAATGCATAAACTAGTTTTCATAAATAATTGTAATGTTCCCATATCCTTCACTTCTAGTTCCTTATCATTCCCCATTTTTAGTGTTCTTTGGTTTCTTCCCAACCTCCGGATTGTTAGGAATACCTGAGTAGAATTGGTCACATGAACCATAGAACTAGAATCAAACCACCAAGAATTAGAAGGAACATTGAAATTATATGACTCAAGTGTCATGAACAGATTATTACCTTTCTTAGCCAGCCACTCCTTAAAGTTAGGGCATTCCTTCTACTTATGTCCTATCTTTTTACAAAACTTGCAGTAAGGTTTGCCTAAGGAGTTCTTAGAGTTGGAAGGTGCACTTGGATTACTGAAGAAACACGAAACTAATTTTAGGGTTAATTAATTTGGTTTATACTCCCTTCATAAGGGTTAATCTTCTTTTAACTTTCTGAGCTCCGATTGGATCCGACAATCCTGTAAAACAGAACACCGTTAGCTCGTTAAGATGGCAATATGGGGGTTTCCCGCTTAACCAGACTCCGGCGTGAGAATAAGTATTGGCTTTGAGGAGATAATTGTGTGTTAAGAGTGAGAGTAAAGGGAATAGAATGTTTAACCTGTGCATGGAGGTCTCTATTTATAGCCGGAGAGGTGTAAGAGTAGATGGGCTGATGGGCCTTGGGCCGGAAGGCGACAACTAGAGGATATGCTCTTTGTCTCACTGGTATCGACCGTTAGTGTCTTCTAGAAGATCTCCGATGCTGGCGCACCATGATTGGAGCCACGTGTCTCAGTTGTCGGCCTCGTTGTCCCTCTATGCAGGTAAGTGGAGATCATGGGGCAGGTGTCGCCGCCACCTGATTGGTGCCACATAGGCGTCCTTATGTACTTTTTGTCTCCTGCACGTTAGACGATCGTGGAGCACGATTGAGCACAACCTGGAGGACGCTGATTGGCTTGTTCTTCTACCACTTGTACCTTTGGTACTTTCTGAAGTGGCCTTACGCTTTGAATCCTGCGCGACCCTTGCTGAGCACGTCAGTAGCCCGCACACGGTTTGCAGGAGGTGGAGGCTCTTATTCAGGACGCTAAGTATAGAAATTGATGTTATCTCTTGTTTGGACCTTGCGCGAGATCAGGTTCTGTTGGATCATCCCACGCGAGTCCAAAGATTGATCACCAAAGTGATTAAGGAGTATGGTCCAACGCGCGACCTGACTGGTCTGCGCGACATTTTTGGGACCATACCCCTTCAAGTCCCCCCAGTCCAGTGCTACATCAGGCGCGAAGTGTGTGGTTGGAGCTCTGGACTTAGAAAAAAAGGGAGTGATAGGTTAGAAAGATGCCTACTAGATCTTGGTGGGTCACGCGCGTGTAACTGTTTGTCAGTTACTAAAGCGCGACTACCAGATTTGTCTGTTGTAAATTCTCTGCTTGTGAGTATAAGCGCGCAGGTTCATTGGAGAATTGTGGATGATGCGCGGCCTGGGTAACTTCTGCATGAAGTTTGTAGTAGATTTGAGCGGGAAGAACCTCGATTTTTGAATTCTGACAGTTTGGTAGGAAATGTCCTTGATGGCGACATTTGAGTTAACTGCTGACACGGCCGTCATCAAGTTGTCACTGGCGGTTCGGCTTTCCGTCAGTCGATTGAGGCCCACGCGCGCGTGGTAACTGTCACTCCGGGAATTACGACGCACGTGGCAACAGCTGGTTGGATACGCGCGTGGTTTATCCGGCACGTCTACTCATCGCATTAAATGCGATGAGTATATATAGCCGATAAGAGGGGAGAGAAGATCACAAACTTTTCTTCTGTTTCTCCATTCTCTCCACTTTTCTTTCAATCTTCAAATCTTCAAAGGTTGTAGTAGCAGATCTTCAAGTTTTCCCAGAAGTTTGAAGATACTCAAGTTCTTGTTTGCTTTATATTCATGGCTGAAGAAGAGTCTCATCATGAAGAAGGTCACATCCCCGTCCTCAAGTGGGATCAGGGGTTATTTGAACAAATTACGAAAGGATTCCGGTTTCCACCGGAGTGGGATGCACGATATCCCGTCCAGAACCAGACGGCCGCCAATGCACCGCCGGGGTACATCACACTCTTCGAAGATTTCTTTTTACAAGGCAACTTCATGTTGCCGGTGACGGAGTTCATGGCCCATATTCTTCATTATTATGGGTTTCATATCTCACAGATGAGTCCAACCGGTATGGTGAGGGTGCCACATTTCGATTTTTTGTGTCGATCCCACGACATAGAGCCCACAGTTGAGAGATTTAGGGTATTATATCAGTTGATCAGGAACATGGGGTTCTACTCCTTTGGCAACCGGGGGTCTGCCAAGAAGATCCTTCTGAATCCTCCGAAGAGTTTCCATGACTGGAAACAGAAGTTCTTCTTAATCCGAGAGGAAGTTATCCCGATTTCTATGATCTTCCGTGCGCCGGATGTGATCGAGAAGGAGGAGCTGGCAATTCCTAAGAAGGAAGATTGGTACGTGAAGCTCACTGCCACACCTAATCGAGTTTTTGTTGAAAACGTTCTGGTCGCGGTGCAGATGAGTGACCAATGGCCGGAAGATAGCACTGAAGTGCTCGTGTTGAAGTTTCAAGATAGAGGTTAGTTACTTCTTTGATTATTTCCTCTTTTTGTAATTTAGTCGCGCTCAATTATTGATTTTGAATGTAGAAGCATGCCTCTATCAAGCTGCTTTCCCCACCTTCGATGGGTCCATGGGCGTGCGCCCGCTGGAACCAGGGGAGCAATACTGGTATGAGAGGATCAAAGGTCATTTTCTATATCCTATTGCTGGAGCTTTTGCCAATCCACCCACCGCAACCGAAGGTGCGCATATAACTAACCCCAGACCCTTGCGAGCTGTGACTTCTGCTGGGAAAGAGATTCTTTATCTTTCCAACGAGGAGTCTGTAGGGTCTTCAAATTGGGAGCTAAGTTCCTGGTCTAACATCTTTGCAGGTGTGTTGCGCGACCTTGGAATTGACCCAAAGGAGAAGAAGAAAAAACCAAGTAAGAAGAAGAAGGTGATTACCATCGACGCTGAAGTGACCAGCAAGAAAGGTGGGAGTAGTCGTGCGACTTCCGGTGCTTCTGATAAAGGTACTCTACGATTTTGTCAGAGTAACTTGGAGGATTATGTTATCACCAGTGACTCGGTTTGTCGCGTATAGGCGAGAAGAAGACCGGCGCCGCTGGTTCGAAGAGCTCGGGGAGCGCGGGTTCACGAAACCCAGATGCTGGTGCTACCCCTTCTTCCATCACGCTGGATGAAGATGAGGAGGAAGAAGAAGAGGAAGAACTTGTTGTCAAGTTGATAAGCAGGAAGAGAAGCAGAGAAGAGACTACTGCTGGGGCGTCGGTGGCGCAGAAGACTGGGGAAGCCCCAGTGATAGGCAAGCAGAGCAGTCTGCGCTCTCTCTACAAGTTCTCTCCAGGTTAGTTTTGTGACTTCATGTTCTTCTTTAATGAAATATATTTATAACACTTGGTTTCTGTAGAAGCCAAGAAGACGACCCCTGAAAAGAAGGGTGTTGAGTTTAAAGATCCCCAAGAACCTGCGCAGTAGAGAACCAGGGTTGTGATCAAGCCTTTTAAGTCTGCTGGGTTGGAGGCTGACAAGGAGAAAATGAAGGCTGCTAAGAAGCCTGTTGAGAAGGAAAAAGAGAAAGAGAAGGTTGCGGAAAAGCCTGAGGGAGATCAATCCAAGGAGACCGGGGCCGCTGCTACTACTGCCCATGAAAAGGCGCAGGGTCCGAAGGTCGTCCGTATTACGGGGCTTGACCAGCCCCTTCATGAGAAAAAGAAGGAAACTGCTCCAGGTAAGGGACCCGAGGTTGTGAAGCCAACCAAGCCTGCGCAGGTTGATGCCCCCACCCAAACTGTTCAAGTGACTTCTACTACTGGGGGGTCAGCTGCTGTGGCACATAAAGAGACATCCGCTGCTGCAGGTGGTGCGAGCTCTGGTGGCGCTGGAGGGTCCATGTCGCAGACTCCTATCGGTCCTAAGGATACCTTAGGCGACATTTATTATAAAACTTACACTGAGGAGGCTCGCGGTGATGCTCCCCACCGAGCTCCATGGGGTTTAAAGCAGAAGGATACCTTCTTGTAGTTCGCTCCTTGCCGCGATTGGTTCTTGAATTCCTTCCCTCCTGGGGAAGTTAACCGGCAAAGGGCGCGATCCCATGATGCCTTGTACCATGCCTATGTTGTTGGGGAAGCCAACACCCGCGCTGCTAACCACCAAATCGTGCACGAGTGGCGTACGATGGTTAAAGAGTGGGGTGATTGGGAAAAATATCGAGAGCGTGTGGTAAGGCAGGTCAAGGATTTTGAGAAGCTTAAGGCTACATTTGCTGAAGAGAAGGCCAAGTTCGAATCAGAAAAGAAATCTGAAGATGGGGCCGCGAGGGCTTAAGGAGCAAATTGCAAGCTGCTGAGGATCTTTTGTCCAACGAGCGCGCGGAGTGGAAAAAGATATGTGAAAAAGATAATCAGCGCATGTATGCAGCTCGTACCAAGATTACCGACCTTAAGGCCCAAAATTCCACATTAACGAAGAAGGTTGAGGATCTTGAAGCTGATAAAGAGTGCGTTGAGGTTCCACCAACTTCAGCCCTTTCTTCTTTGTTGTTTGTTACTTGTCAAAATATTACTTAAGTTGTTATCTCATCCTTCGCAGGCTGAGTTGAAGGCGCAGGTGTCCAGTAAGGATAAGGACCTAGCGGCTAAGGACGTGGAAATTGCAGAGCTGAAACGTCGTTTGCATGAGCAAACCGACAAAAATGAGTCCTTAGAGATTGACCTTGAGGTTGAGAGAGTAAAAGCTGCTATTGGTGAGGAGGCCAAATAGAGGGCCGAAGAGGCGCGAGATATCAGTACCTCTGCCCTCAACGTCGCACAGAACAATTACTCTGAAGCCCAAGGCATCGTTGATACGCTGGTTTCCGAGGCTGAATGGATGCGCGGTAGAGGAGTGGTCCTGGTAAGGTTCTCGTCTTTTTAGCTTGGGCTTTATTCTTGTTGTCTTGGCTCTCATCCGTTCTCTCTTTTTTTGTGTAGATGGCTAACTCTATCCTAAATGCTTCTGAGCTGGATGCGGCTGTTGCCGCTCTCATAGATGCCTCTCGCGCGGTTGGTCATCGTGGAGGTTATCTGGAGTGTGCGCAACATGTTGAAGAGGCATTAGGACAGGAGTTTGATGTCAGTCATTGCTCAGTGACTGATCAGGCTGATGCTGCATTAGCCCGCGTTGAAGGGGTCTATGACCATTTATCACTGCCTGTGATGGATTTGGTCGCAGAAGCGCTGAAGCATGACGACTGGTGCCAGCGGTTAAAGACTATTTTAGACCCTCCACAGACTGTGGAGTTATCTGATAAGGAAGAGCCAGCCGGTGGTGATGGCGATGGCGATGGTGATGATGGTGATGGTTATGAGTAGGCAGTGTTGATAGGCTTTGTGCCTTGTAATTTTCTTTTTAGATGCTAGATGTAGCTTATCGCGGAGTCGCGCTTGTGATGTTTTGCTACTTTATTAAGTAATTATTGCGCTGCTGCGCTTTTTGGAATGTGACACTTATGCTTGTTTTCTTATGTCAAGTTACAATTATTGCATTGTTGTTAGAAACTTTGGTTAAGTTAGCGCGAATAAATGTAAGTGTGGCTCACATGTGAGTGTAACTGCCCGGTCTCGCGCTATGATCGCGGAGGACCTTGGAGGCATGACTCTAGAGCTCGTAATTTACTGAAGTGTTTTCGTGCTAATCAAAAGTTTAACATGCATTTGTAACGTAGAAATCATGATGCTAAAACAAAAGGCATAGTCAATGCTTTCATTAAGTAGCTTTGAAACAGGCGCAAGGCCAACCATACATCATTGAAATAAAAAGGAGTATAGCCAACATAAGTAATAAGAAAGGCGCGTGGCCAACATAACTGGACAGGGGCGCATGGCCGAGAGTAGTCACATGTAACATTTGCGTAATTGTTGCGCGTTCCACGTGCGCGGGATGATGTAGCCATCCAGGGTGCGCAGCTTGTATGCCCATTTCCCTAGCACCTCATGTATTAAGTATGGGCCTTCCCACTTGGGTGCTAGCTTCCCGGGGCGTTCAGGATTGGAGGCTTCATTGTCTCTGAAGACGTACTCTCCTGGAGTGAAGGTACAAATGCGCACTCTTGCATTGTAATACCTCTCCAACTGTGTCTTATACTTGGCCTCTTTGATTCGTGCTATCTCGCGCCACTCTTCGAGTAGGTCAAAGTCTAGACGGCGCTCCGCCTCGTTATCGATTTTGTTGACCGCTCTCAAGCGTGGCGAGGGGAGGCCAATTTTAGCTGGGATAACCGCCTCTGAGCCGTATACCAGGCTAAAGAGTTTCGCCAGTGCTCGTTTTCGGCTTGGTTTGATGAGCCCACAGGATACTTGGGAGCTCATCTACCCAGCCTCTTCTCTTAGTGCCCAGGCAGGCCTTTATCCCTTCGACGATACTTTTGTTGACACTTTCTATTTGCCCGTTGCCCTGAGGGTGCGCAACGGAAGAGAAAGTAGGCTCGATATTCATCTCTTTCATCCATTCTTGAAGGTCTTCAGAAGCAAAATTGGTGTCGTTGTCCGTTACAATCTTGAGTGGGAGACCAAATCTGCAAATGATGTGTTCCCATATGAACTTGCGCACCATCATTGCAGTAGTTGAGGCAAGAGCTTTGGCCTCCACCCATTTGGTGAAATAATCAACGGCAACGATTATAAACTTCACAGCACCAGGAGCTTCAGGGAAAGGTCCCACCATATCAATCCCCCACTGCTGGAAGGGCCAGGCAGTGGATATAGGGATAAGATCGTTTTTTGGGCGCAAGGTTTTCGGGGCGTGCCTTTGACAGGAGTCGCATTTGCGCAATTCCTTTAGAGCATCAACGTGCATCCCTGGCCAATAGTAACCAGCGTTCATTATCTTCGCGACAACCATGCGCGGGCCCGCAAGGATGCCGCAGATGCCTTCATGGATCTCCCTAATCTGGTAATTTGCATCTTGGGGGTCCACACAGCGCAGAAGTGGCCCCAAAAAGGATCTGCGATACAAGATTCCACCATTCATCTCATAGAACAATGCTTTGTTCTGTATCTTCCTTGCCTCTGCTTTATTTTCAGGGAGTATTCCTTCTTGCAAGTACTGGATGATAGGGATCATCCAAGATGGTTGCCCTATCTCGATCACATTCACTTGACGCAACAAAACTGACGGGTTTTTTAAGACTTCAATTCTAACATCTTTGGCGAGATGTTGAAAATCTGTTGAAGCGAGCATGCTCAAGGCGTCTGCTGGTTTGTTTTCTGACCGATTGATATGAACTACTTTGTAGGACTTGAATTGTTGAAGCAATTCTTTCGCTTGCTCTAAATACAAGGCCATAACCTCACCTTTTGTCACACCCTGACTTTTGCGGAAGCGTATGATGTGTGACTGGTTTAATATCATTGCATTCAATCGTAATAAACAACTACATGATCAAAACGATGTTCATCCATTCATAAAATTTGAGTATTACATACACTGGTTATTCAAGTTTTAAAACACAACCTTCGACTAGGTTACAAACCAACAAAAGTGAATGACATCTAAACTTGAAGTCTACTTCTAGTTACGACACCCGCGCCCAAGATCCATCCTGTTACCTTAAATACATGTAATTTTGGAAAACATCAACAAAAGTTGAGCGAGTTCATGCGTCTTGTTTGTGTACTGTAATTCTTGTAAATATTTGAGAGACTCCTTTATAAACAGGTATGAAAAGCGTGTATGAACATGAATGTTTTACAACGACTTTAAGGCATGTGAGGACATAGGGAGCACTCGTAATGGCTCATACCCTTGTCGATTTTCCTCGACTGTGTCAATTTACCTTGACTGTGTCAATTTCCCTTGATTGTGTCGATTACCCTCGACTGTGTCGATTAACCTTGACTGTGTCGATTAACCTCGACTGGGACTCCGAAGCACTACTTGGTACTAGTTGTGACCATGAGTGGGGTTCGGCCGTACCCGTTAGATCTAACCCTCGTCCCTAATTAAGTATTAATGGCATTTCAATATCTTGTCTATGCTCACATGATCTAGTATTTCATAGGCATTTCATACCGTTTTAAGCATTCGTAACATGTATTTCACCACCGAGAGTTATAAAACCAAAAACAATTAAGAGAAAAGGGGGAGCATGAACTCACTGTTTTGCGTCTTCAGTACTCGTAACTCAAATCTCGACAGCAAACACGACTTCCTACAATGTGCTAGGGTCTATTAGACGAGCGGGCCGTGCCTTGCCTTAGTATTCATGTTTTGAGTTACGTTTCCTTTATGTCTTTAACATTATTATATTATTTCTCAAGTATTTATTCTCGTATTTCCTTCCCAAGGATGGGAGTATTTCATACATGTATTCTCGTATTCTTGTATTTGGTGTTTCCAAAATAATATATTTTCAAGTTTCACTTAGAAAATATATATAGACTCGTTTTGTCAAAAATAATGTATTGCCAAGAAGAAATATATATTTTTCTCAAAAATCATATATCTTCTAAATGTTCTAAGAAAATATATTTCTTACTTCCAAAAATAATATATTTTCTCTTGGTCGAAAATAAAATATTACTCTTGTAATATTTTCAAAAATCGTATTTTCATTTCTTGTATCCAAAACAATATTTGCCAAAAATATACTTGTAATGGTATTTTTCGGAATATTTTATAAGTTACGTTTTATCGTTCGGTTTCACAATATTAAGTGTCTAACTTATATTTCATTCCTTTTTGGTATTATTTTGGATTGTAAGTTCTTGGTATTTTTTTTATGTCATATTATTTTAAATCCGAAAATAATATAACTATACACAAGGTATACACATATTCACACAAGTGTCTTTAACGTAATATATATTCTAAATATATATTTATCCATTTTTATTTACAAAAACCAACCTCCAATACTTGTATCTTTGTTACAAAATTATGGCAAAGTTCATATTTGAAAAACATAGTTTAAAATACACTAGTAAACACTTATTTAGAAAATATTTTCTAAGTGTTGGAATTTTTAGAAAATTTCGCCATAGTTTCCTTTGTAAATGGAGGTGTCCATGCTATTTAGCATATCATTTTCTTTTCAAAAATCATTCAAACAATCAACAACAAATCACTAATCATCTTATACTTACCAAGTGCAAAAACTATTCCGAATACAATATAACATGAACTTGATCTTTCACAAAAACGCGTAGTAACTTGGTAAAGTGTTTAGTAGCCTTAGTTACTTTCCAAAATATATTTACTTCTTGGTAAGCTTCATTCTTGAAAAGATTTAGCGTTTACAACTTGTAAACACATTTTACAAAAATGTTTATTTATAACATCATCTTGTTTCATAAGTATTTCTACACTAAAAATAGTGCAAGTTTAGTAAAAACCATGATCTTTCAAAAATCACCTTTTTAAACTTGGTTCTTTTAGAAAAATCATTCACAAGCCTTGGATTTACAAGATTATTAACCCACTTTGTTTATTACTTTTCAAGAAAATCCTTTTACTTTCAAGTTCATTTTTAGTCTAGAAGATGATTATTTCATGTAAACACAAAATCATCTCCTAATTTGCTAAATCATGTTTTTAATCATAATCTAGCAAGTTCCATGTTATGATCAACCTCAATATCACTAGTAATCAACCAGCAAACATCATCCATATGTTAAACAACATCATACTAACAATGTTTCATCATATTTCATATTTATGTTTCAAGATTCAAGTGTATGTTCTTTAGTGTTCTTGTATAAATCAACATGTTATATCTTTTAACCACTAAGAATATGAAGAAAACAAGGTTACAAGAAGCTTACTACTAGCTTCAAGCTAGGGAAGAAACAATGAAGAATATGGAGTGGATAATTGCACACGAGAGAGGTCCTTCAAGTTCCTTTGCTTCCCACCTTCTTAGTGATGCTTGTTTCACCTTAGGATGCACTTAGATTACTTGGGAATGGCTTGAAGGATGATGGTGATATAAGGGGGTGTTCGGCCATAGCTTTAAGGGAGAAGAGGGAGGAGTTGTGGTGTGAGATGTTGGTGATGAGTTACTTATAATCCATGGAAAATCTAAGAAAGATCTAAATAAATCTTCCAAATCTAAGCAAAATCTCCAAACAATCCAAGTAAGATCTTATGATATCTAGGAGATCTTTGCAAGATTTTAGAGGCGGGGGCCACCCTTCATGACCGTGAACATGAGAGGGGGGTTATGTGTAACTTTGATCTTATATGTAGGTATTTAGTTGGATGATAAGTATAAAGTCTAGTGTTTAATGTGTAGGATGCTTTATGTAGTATGTTAAACTGTTCGGGAACCATAGCTAGTTCAGAAAAAGTAAAACAATGCTTTTAGCAATATTTTGGTGTTCCGGGTAATGTCCGGTTGTTCGGTTAGATAGCGGTTCGTTAAAGTGTCAAGTTATTCCGTATAGTGTCTGTTATGTAACTTTTTATGACACTTTTAATTCCCGATACTTAGGAAAGCATACAGGACCATTTTGCCATATTTTTGCATGTAATAATCTTGTTAAATGCTGAATTTTTGCTGATTTGTGCAGAATTCTGCACTCCATGTGGGTTTTAGGCACTTTCCGGCACTTTGTCTATCACTTAGGCATGCAGTTTTATGGTCCTTACTTCCCTACACACTATACTAGTGTAATACGTCGTCTCTGGCTCATGCTAGGCCTCAAAATATTGTCTGTCTATGTACTGCACTTTGTCAGCATTTTTTTTTTGTCTGGTAATGGTGCCAATTCTGTTATGTGTATCATTAGAACTATCTCGTGTTGCATGTAGCAACGATAAAAGTCTTGCATTATGAAATGCCAGTGTATGTATATAACGGAAATAAAAAATTCATTTGTCTTGTAAACTAGACCATGCACAGTCACTAAAGTACAGATTACTGTTTATTTGGTGTACAGAATGTACGGAAAAGTGACGGTTGTCACAGTCTCCCCCCGTTAAAAGAATTTCGTCCCGAAATTCAAGCGATGCCATCGGTCGCAGGGGAGTTGTGACTCAAGTGTGGTCACTTAGGTTCATGGTTGTCTTTATGTTCCCATGTACTCTGGGTCATGATATGAATTATAATGCACTCAAGTAAATCAATTATGTCTTTTCTGTGTCTTGTGGACTCTTGGTCCATAACCTTAACAGGTTTTATAGTATTGTGGACTCTTGGTCCGAAACCTTAACAGGTTCTATAGTAATTTTGTCGTTTGTCATTGACGTGAATCTTATTTGTGGGAACAACGACTGTTCCTTGAGTCAGACTCCTCTAGACACATGGAATGTGTCGCGATCACTACTGATCTTTTTCTGGAAGTTTCATCTTGTGAGCAATGGTTCTGATCCCTACACTGGGGTCCAACCTTTATGTTTTCCAAATCACACCATGCCTTCTCTAGGCGAGGCTCACATTAAAGCCATACTTCTCGTTTCAATTTCCTACGATTTCCGCCGCTCATCGGCGTAATCTTTCTGTATTCTGTGGGCTGCCTTGATATGTTCACATATCTAAACGGTTGCCTCTAGTTTTCCTGAACCAACTCGGACCAGTAGATTGTTTGTTTCCGGTCTCCGATCAACACGACGGGGATCGACTTATTATGTTCCATCTAAAGCTTCATGCGAAGCAGTTTAAACGACGGTGTGATAAATACTGTCGTAGGAAAACTCCACTAAGATCAAGTGAGTGTTCCAACTTTTCGTCAAGTTTATCACATAAGCACGTATCGTGTCCATACAGTCTGCATCGTTCAGTAGCTTAGTCCATCTACGTTAATATTCAATTTTTTACGATCAACGGTGTGCTGCAACCCTTGTGATCAGTAAAGATCGTGCAGCGTTTTCTTTCAGGTAATGACGTCAAATTTGTGGCGCGAAATTACTGTATCTAGATCAAGGTTTCTTCTCATGATCCATTAATCAACGTGGTGCGTATGCAATGTCATGGTCTCGTTGCATCGATGTACAATCGAAACTTTGTCGAGGAGCGTCACATAATTGCAACTCTAGCTCCTTAGCTCTTGGTTGCAGGGTTGGCATGAATTTCATTCTTATCCACCATGTATCTTAAAGTTCTCACTTTGCGAATTCGAAATCCGCTTTTCGTCATCATAGAACATAACTGTTCTTTTCTCTAAGAGTTCCAAGGTAAATTGCAGCTGTTGTTTACGACCTTCCTTGGTCGTTGGCCATATAAGAATGTAGTCAATAAGTATAATCATGATTTATCCAGGTATGGCTTACACGTTCAATTCATGAGGTCCATGAATATTGTCGATGCAAGTGTTAAGCCAAACGGTATGACAAGGAACTCGTAATGCTCGAAGCGAGTCCTAAAGGTCGTTTTAGAGATATTTCCTTCTTGTATTCACAGTTGAGGACATCCTGTCCTTAAGTCGATCTTTGAGTGGTAACTAGAACCTTACGATTGGTTTGTTTATGTTATCAATCCTTGGCAAAGGATACCAATCCTTGATATACAATCCTCTGGAATTGAAGCAAAGTGTAAACTATCAACTTTCTCCTCATGTCCTTAACTAAGGATGTCATGTCTTTGATTTTCTCTGTCTAGCAGCTCTTGCAATTATATTGGAGGTTCATGCTTCACAGACGAAGCTAGTTGGTAAGGCGTCATTCGGCACTGGTGCCGCTCCTGGCACGAGGTTTATCCTAAGCTCCTCTTGATGCTGTGGAGGTATTCCTGGCAAGTCTTCAAGAAAGGCTTCTGGAACTTCTTCCATAACGGGGATGTTCTCAGGCTCTATACTTGGATATCCAATCCATGCGGATTATCTTATCATAACTTCTCAAATCAATGGTAACAGAAGGTTCCGGCCTTCTGAGTTCCGAAATACAATCCTTAATTGCTTCGTCTGTTTAAACAAGCCTTCTATATGCCCATTTCTAAAGAATACGGGACGTCTATTTTACTCGAAACTAGGCCAAGCAGTTTCTTAAGTTCTAAGCATGCAAGTTTAAAGTTGATGCCAGTATTAATCAAAAATAGATGCATAAGGTTGGTTAATAGGGAACGTACCTGTAACCGCATCTGGATCCTGGCGTGCTTCACGAGCTTCGATCGTGAAAACCCTTCCTTGCTTGTTTCTTCCTAGGGCAATCCTTCCTAAAGTGCCCTGCTTCACCACATTTGTAGCAACCTCGTACTCTACCTTTATTTCTTTTGTCTGGATCCTTCGCCCAACAGGTATCCTTGCTGTGTCCTTCTTTCCAACACTTTCCGCACTTAGGCCTCAGACATCGACCTTCGTGGTGAAAATTGCATTCTCCGCACCTCGGCTTAGTCCCCGAGTAAACTTTACCACCAGCCTTATTAGTGGCTCCATCAGTTTTCCTGCCATGCGGCGGATTCACTTTCTTTCTTTTGTTTGCTTTAGAGCTTCCATAGCTGACTTGGGTGCCCATCTTTAGGTTTGAAGACTTCCTTTTCTTGTTGCCTGATGACTCCACATGAGTCTCTTTCTTGTTATCCTCAGATTCCGAAAATTTTCCCATGCGTAGAGCTTCTTCGGTAAGAGTGACACTCAAATCGATAGCCTCTGCGATGGTCAAGGGCTTTGAGGTAGTGACCATGCTCCTAATTTGAGGTGCAAGTCCCCAAATGAATCGTTCAACCCTCTTGAATTCTGGTTTGACTAAGTAGGGGACGACTCTAGACAAGTCGTGAATTCAGGAATCTTTGGTCCGTCCATTTTCAAATTCCAGAACTCCACCTCAAGCTTCTGGATTTCAGCCCTAGAACAGTATTTCTTCTCCATCATTTCCATGAGCTCGTCCCAGCTCAGTGCATAAGCAGCATCTGCACCAAGGGTCTGAACCTGAAGGTTCCACCAGGAGAGTGCGCCATCTAAAAACAACCCTGAGATATAGGTAACACTTTGTTGGGGCGAACAGTTACCCATTCTTAAAATGGAGTCAGTCTTCTCTGCCCAACGAACAAACGCAACGGCACCTCCTGTGCCATCAAAGTTCAATGGCTTGCAGTCTAGGAACTGTTTATAGGTGCAGCCAGTTAGAAGGTTATTTCCGAAAGTGCCACCGCTGTGTTTGGAGCGGAGGGCTTCATGTCGTGCAATTTCCTGTGAGATTCGCTCTTGAAGCTTGGCTTCTGTCCTTGGTAACGTACTGGTGTTTGTGTCACGTATGGGTGGCATTCTCTTCTGTCAAAATGGTATGAAGTAGGTTAGACAATATTCCAATTGTCTATGAGGTACATAGCACCAAGTAATCACCCAATATCACATGTATATATATAATCATCATTGTATGAGCGTGGAAACAACTACTGAGCCTTCATATAGGCTTAGCAACTTGGCCTATTGTTTGTAATAATGTATTCGAGACTACATCGCCCTGGTCATACAAGCTTTATGAAATGGTAGTTGTTCACGTAGGGGTGATAGAGAGTGTATCGTCACTGATTCTTTCTGAATGTTATTCCTCTTCTCTTGCTTAAATATTGTTTCTCAAACGTCTCGTACATGAAGTAGGAAAAGTCAGGCACGAAGTAGGCAAGACAGCTTTCCTACTTTATAAAGTGCTAAAGTACTGATCTAGGTATTGTTCTACCATTTGAAGGTGTGAACACCTAGAGTTTATTTTTGGAGGGATGGTGATCTTTAACTTGACCCGCAGAGTCCACCAGGATTTCCATGCACTACAAGTTGTTATTACGTGGGCCCCCCGTAATAATAAATTGTCTTGCACAGTTACCCCAGCTTTCTCTCGTCCAAGCAGATGATCATTCAATGAGGGGACACTACTGTCCTTATACCTCTATCATGAAAAGGACCATTGCGGTGGTCCACACGCTAACACTCGTTATCGTTACGCGCGAATATGCACGATGATTAAATGAAGTAGGAATAAAGAGAATTCCCGGTAGTTGGAGGGGCACCTTCAAGATGAATACTTCATCGCCCTTTTCTGGTCAAGTATGTCGTCAATCTCGCTTCACAAAAGCTGCAGGGATCTCGTATCGCTGATTCGAAGTTGTTCAAGGTTGCCACCTCTGCCTCGTCGTCACTATCGTAGTCAGGCACCTTCGTGATCGAGAGGGAAGAGCAGCCATCTCCTATGGAAGCAAGCTCAGAATCTTGTTTGGTAATCACTCTAGCCATGAGCTTTGCAAGTACGCGAGGTCGGTAGCTTCATCGTGCAAGTTACGTACAGTAATAGGAGTCGGAGTCGAAAGTATCTTATTCACGTCAATAATCTTTCCGTACACTTATTTGTATGTATTCACGTCAATATTTATTCCGTACACTTATTCGTATGTATGTATCGATAAACAAATATGTTACTTAGCATAAACAGGCATTTCGATGCATCATATTACTTATAACTCTCGTTTTTTGGGGGGGTCATTTTTCTAGTTGTCAATTCACGACTGAGACACAAAAACACTACTTGGTACTGGTTATCACCAAGAGTGTATTTTATCTCTGGCAAGTCTAACTCGTGTAGACTATGCCTTAATTGGCACCTTATCTTGAGGGTATTCCCTGCTAATGTCCTTGCCTTGTCTCTTTTCGAAAAGTGTTTGACTCGTGGATCTTGACGCTTACGTGAATGCAATGAAAACCTTTTTTTTTAAATGTTTTCGTTAGAGAACTCTAGTGATTGTAGTCTAGACTCGAGAACGAATCCTAGTTCACTACAATCGAAGCTCTGATACCAAACTCTCACACCCTGACTTTTGCGGAAGCGTATGATGTGTGACTGGTTTAATATCATTGCATTCAATCGTAATAAACAACTACATGTTCAAAATGATGTTCATCCATTCATAAAATTTGAGTATTACATACACTGGTTATTCAAGTTTTAAAACACAACCTTCGACTAGGTTACAAACCAACAAAAGTGGATGACATCTAAACTTGAAGCCTACTTCTAGTTACGACACCCGCGCCCAAGATCCATCCTGTTACCTGAAATACATGTAATTTTGGAAAACATCAACAAAAGTTGAGCGAGTTCATTCATCTTGTTTGTGTACTGTAATTCTTGTAAATATTTGAGAGACTCCTTTGTAAACAGGTATGGAAAGCGTGTATGAACATGAATGTTTTACAAGGACTTTAAGGCATGTGAGGACATAGGGAGCACTCGTAATGGCTCATACCCTTGTCGATTTTCCTCGACAGTGTCGATTAACCTCGACTGTGTCAATTTACCTTGACTGTGTCAATTTCCCTTGACTGTGTCGATTACCCTTGACTGTGTCGATTACCCTCGACTGTGTCGATTAACCTCAACTGGGACTCCGAAGCACTACTTGGTACTAGTTGTGACCATGAGTGGGGTTCGGCCGTACCTGTTAGATCTAACCCTCGTCCCTAATTAAGTATTAATGGCATTTCGATATCTTGTCTATGCTCACATGATCTAGTATTTCATAGGCATTTCATACCGTTTTAAGCATTCGTAACATGTATTTCACCCCCGAGAGTTATAAAACCAAAAACAATTAAGAGAAAAGGGGGAGCATGAACTCACTGTTTTGCGTCTTCAGTACTCGTAACTCAAATCTCGTCAGCAAACACGACTACCTACAATGTGTTAGGGTCTATTAGATGAGCGGGCAGTGCCTTGCCTTAGTATTCATGTTTTGAGTTACGTTTCCTTTATGTCTTTAACATTATTATATTATTTCTCAAGTATTTATTCTCGTATTTCCTTCCCAAGGATGGGAGTATTTCATACATGTATTCTCGTATTCTTGTATTTGTGGTTTCCAAAATAATATATTTTCAAGTTTCACTTAGAAAATATATATAGAATCGTTTTGTCAAAAATAATGTATTGCCAAAAAGATATATATTTTTCTCAAAAATCATATATCTTCTAAATGTTCTAAGAAAATATATTTCTTACTTCCAAAAAAATATATTTTCTCTTGGTCGAAAATACAATATTACTCTTGTAATATTTTCAAAAATCGTATTTTCATTTCTTGTATCCAAAACAATATTTGCCAAAAATATACTTGTAATGGCATTTTCCGGAATATTTTATAAGTTACGTTTTATCGTTCGGTTTCACAATATTAAGTGTGTAACTTATATTTCATTCCTTTTTGGTATTATTTTGGATTGTAAGTTCTTGGTATTTTTGTTATGTCATGTTATTTTAAATCCGAAAATAATATAACTATACACAAGGTATACACATATTCACACAAGTGTCTTTAACGTAATATATATTCTAAATATTGTTATGGAACCACTGTGAAATTAGAACTACTCTTGTGTACAACTGATCAATCAAAAAGGCTTATATATTTTGAGAGCTTTCTTCTTTCTATATCTATCCCTGAAAGATCGATGCATACATATATATATACAATCAAAAATTACTATTGACATGTGAGTGTACTATTGACATGTGAAGTTATTTGTCTGCCTATCAATTATTTATAACACTCCCCCTCAGACATATAACTATCATTCACTTGATCAATAATTCATACGTTCATTGTTGGATGATACTTTTCAAACTTTGGTGTTTGGCTTTGACATGCTGCCTCGTTAAAAACCTTGCTAGGAAAAACCCAGTGGGACAAAACCATAGCTAAGGGAAAAAGAGTGCAGCTTGCATTATACACAGTGGATCAAAATATGTTGCCTCATTAAAAACCTTACTAAGAAAACCCAATGGGATAAAACTTAGTGAAGGGAAAAAGAGTGCAACGTGTATAATGCTCCCCCTCAAATTGTCATGTGTGGATTATCACATTTTCCGTACATGTCGCATTCCAATATCATGAACGTGTTTCCTGAAAGTTGATGTAGGTAGTGCTTTTGTGAAAAGATCAGCTGAGTTGTTGCTGGATTGGACATATCTCATCTCAACATGTTTGTCTTTAATAAGGTCCCGAGTATATTCAAAGAATCTTGGAGGTATATGTTTTGTTCTGTCACTTTTGATATACCCTTCTTTCATCTGTGAGACACAAGCTGCATTGTCTTCGTAGATTGGAGTTGGATTTACATCTTCCTCTAGTCCACAAGATGTTAGTATGTGTTGTGTTAAATATCTTAGCCATACACATTCTCTTGAAGCTTCATGTAGTGCAATTACTTCAGCATGATTTGAGGATGTTGCAACAAGTGTTTGTTTCTGAGAACGCCATGAAATTGCAGTTCCTCCATTCTTAAATACGTATCCAGTTTGAGATTTTGCTTTATGGGGATCGGATAAATAACCTGCATCTGCATAACCAACTAACCCTTCTTTTGAATCATTAGGATAAAATAAGCCTAAATTAACAGTACCTCGAAGATATCGAAAAATATGCTTAATTCCATTCCAGTGCCTTTTAGTGGGAGCTGTACTAAATCTTGCTAACAAATTAACAGCAAATGAAATGTCAGGCCTCGTACAGTTAGCAAGATACATAAGTGCTCCAATAGCACTGAGGTATGGTATCTCTGGACCAAGAACCTCTTCACTATCTTCGCAAGGGCGAAATGGATCATTATCAATATTGAGTGATCTAACAACCATCGGGGTGCTCAAAGGATTTGCTTTGTCCATATTGAAACGTTTTAAGAGTTTTTCAGTATAAGTTGATTGATGCACAAGTATTCCATTATGCATATGCTCAATCTGTAAACCAAGACAAAATTTGGTTTTTCCAAGGTCTTTCATTTCGAATTCTTTCTTTAAAAGAATGACTGTTTCATGAATTTCTTTATGCGTCCCAATTATGTTTAGATCATCAACATATACAGCTATTATCACATATCCTGATGTTATCCTTTTAATAAATACACATGGACAAATAAGATTATTTGTATAACCTTTACTTATCAA
This sequence comes from Helianthus tuberosus, assembly GCA_030545235.1. Lineage (NCBI taxonomy): Eukaryota > Viridiplantae > Streptophyta > Magnoliopsida > Asterales > Asteraceae > Helianthus > Helianthus tuberosus. Next base: position 6,487 of record JARYGA010040122.1, on the reverse strand, counting down.
ATATTCATTCAAATGGTTATACCACATTCTCCCAGATTGTTTCAAGCCATATAAAGATCTTTGCAATTTGATTGAATACATTTCTTTAGGCTTTGAATTTAATGCCTCTGGGATTTTAAACCCTTCTGGGATTTTCATATAGATATCATTATCAAGTGATCCATATAAATAAGCTGTAACAACATCCATAAGGCGCATTTCTAAATTTTTAGAAACTGCTAAGCTGATTAAATATCTGAAAGTGATTGCATCCATAACAGGGGAATATGTTTCCTTATAATCAATTCCCGGCCTTTGAGAAAAACCTTGAGCTACAAGTCTAGCTTTATATCTTGTAATTTCATTTTTCTCATTTCGTTTTCTTACGAAAACCCATCTATACCCTACAGGCTTTACTGCCTTAGGTGTAAGAATCATGGTTGCAAAAGTCGCTAGGCGCACCCTAGTCGGTCGACCGGGGAGTTGAGAGTACTCGGTGTACGCGGAGAGTACTCGGGGAGTACTCGGACATGTTAAATTATAAAGAAATTACTTTTTGGAGATTAAATATATGTCAAATAACACAAATTTACTAATATTTATAAAAAAATACGTGAACATGATATTCATTCTTTAATATGATAGGCATAGAAATTATGTTATATTATTATTTAAGTCAAACTCGGCCCGCATTGACCTACTAGATCCAATTATGGCCGAGGTTGATCGCGTTTGACCGACTCCGAGTAATTAGGCGGTGTCAAAGAAAGTCGCCTCGGCAGCCTGCCTTGTAGCGACTACTCGGGGAGTACTCGGCCTTGTAAACCTTGTTTTACAACCATGGTAAGAATAATGGGTCCAAAGACCTTTCTTTTGTTAAGAGAATTTAATTCAACTTGCATAGCATCTTTCCATTTATTCCAGTCATGTCGATTTTGACAATCATTTACTGATTTTGGCTCAGGAGTATCATCTCCATTCATAATCTCACTTGCCACAGAATAAGAAAATATATCATTATTTTCTATCTCATCTCGGTTCCATAATATATGTGTATGACCATAATTAATTGACAATTCTTTATTGGAATCATTTACTTCTTCCTGAGGGAAGGTTTTTTCATTCACTCCTTCCTGAGGGAAGGTTTTTTCATTCACTCCTTCCTGAGGGAAGGTTTCTATATTATTTTCTTTATGGTCAATTTCCTTTTCATGAGCTTTTCTTTTTTGAGGATGTTTATCTTTTGAACCGACTGGCCTCCCACGTTTTAAACGTTTCTGGGATTCAATAGCTATATTATTATTCCTTTGCTTGTTTGGAATTTCAACTCGAGCTGGATCATTAACAGCGGGTATATGAGATTTAGTTACTTTTTGTGTATCAGTAAATGCATCAGGCAACTGATTTGCAATTTCTTGTAGATGTATTATCTTTTGAACATTTGTTTCACTTTGCTTTGTTCTAGGATCAAGATACAATAATGAAGGTGCACACCATGATAAATCCTTTTCTTTTATTTTGTTTTCTCCCCCTAACTCAGGGAAAACTTCCTCTTTAAATTGGCAATCAGCAAATCGAGCTGTAAAGACATCACCCGTTAAAGGTTCAAGATATCTTATAATAGAAGGTGTATCATATCCTACATATATTCCCAACCTTCTTTGAGGTCCCATTTTTGTGCGTTGTGGTGGTGCAATAGGAACATATACTGCACATCCAAAAATTTTAAGATGGGAAATATTTGGCTCTTGGCCAGAGACAAGTTGTATGGGAGAGTACTTGTGGTTTGCACTTGGTCTTATACGAATTAGTGATCCAGCGTGTAAAATTGCATGCCCCCAAATAGTCACAGGGAGTTTTGTTCTCATTATTAATGGTCTAGCAATTAGCTGTAGACGTTTGATCAATGATTCAGCTAAACCATTTTGTGTATGTACATGTGCAACTGGGTGTTCAACAATAATTCCAATGGACATGCAATAATCATTAAAAGCATGTGATGTGAATTCACCCGCATTATCAAGTCTCACACTTTTAACTGTATAATCCAGAAAATGTGCTCGTAATTTAATAATTTGTGCCAGAAATTTTGCAAAGGCTACATTACGAGTTGATAATAATGAGACATGAGAACATCTGCTGGATGCGTCTATCAAGACCATGAAATATCTAAATAGTCCACATGGTGGATGAATTGGTCCACATATATCACCTTGAATTCTTTCAAGAAACATAGGTGATTCCTTTTCAATTTTTGATGGCGAAGGCCTTGTAATTAATTTCCCAAGAGAACATGATATACAAAGAGGCATTTTATCTATTTTGTGGATCTTTTGATCTTTCAATGAATGCCCATGTGTATTTTCAATGATCCTTTTCATCATTGTGGATCCTGGATGGCCTAATCTGTCATGCCATAAGTTGAAATCACAATAATTTTCTTTGACTGCCATATGTGCATGTGGCACATTTATATATGTATAATGCAAACCCGAATGGAGCATTGGCAGTTTCTCAAATATGTGATTTTTGTTTACAATATCTAAATATTTTTTGCTTTTATCAGTTCTCGACTTAGTATCATACCCATTATGATATATATCCTTGAAACTCAACAAGTTTCTTGTTGATTTAGGAGAAAATAGAGCGTCCTCTATTAAAAGCTTTGTACCATTAGGTAATACAATATTAGCTTTTCCCACTCCTTTTATCAAATTTGAAGGACCTGATATCGTATTAATGTTTCCCTTTGTTGGTTTCAATTCATAAAAATATTTTTGGGATTTCAGAATAGTATGTGTGGCACCACTGTCTGCTATACATATATCTGCATTGTTTGTTTGATCTTCTGTTCCAGTGAAATTCATTTTTTTAATCTTCATGTGTAAAAAGAATAATTAGTACATAAATAGTATGAATTTACAAAACAAAACAGCTTTTTCATTGCATAAAAGAGAAATAATTAAACATACTTTAAACATAAAAATATACTGATATTTATTGGGTTTTAACAATATTTCTTTCATGGTTCCGGTTCAAAGAAATCTGAGTTGTTGAGATCAGTATTGACATGGTCAAAATTTTCGATATGGTTTAACTCAGTATCGACATTGTCAACATTGTCGATATGATTTACTTCCTTTTCTTCTTTCTTCAGAGATGCTTGATATAGTTGACATAGATGTGAAGGTGTACGACAAGTTTTTGCCCAGTGATTTGCACTTCCACATCTAAAACAATAACTTTCATTATTTGTGGACGTACCAGCTTCATTTCTAGCCTTATGTTGCTGGTTAAAATTGTTATTCTGTGGTGCATAGTAATTATTAGTTCTTTTGCCACGATTATTTTTCCATTTGAATGAGTGGTTGCGACCACTAAAATGAGTTCTGTCAACATTGTTTCGACCACGTCCACGGCCTCGTCCACGGCCTTGTTCCCATTTTCGCCCATAATTGTTATGATCATTATTATAAGCAATATTTGCTTCTGGTATTGTCAATGATCCTGTGGGACGAGCTTGATGGTTTTTCATTAATAACTCGTTATTTTTCTCTTGTATAATGAGAATCATATTCAACTCAGCATATGTTCTGAACCTTTGTAACCTATAAGATTGTTGCAAATTTATTTGTGATGCATGGAAGGTAGAGAAAGTTTTTTCTAACTTTTCCTCTTCGGTTTTTGGTTGCCCACAAAAATCAAACCTTGAACATAATTTTAATAAAGAAGATGTGTAATCATTTACACTTTTGAAATCTTGGAATCTGAGACTATCCCAATCAGCTTTAGCCATAGGGAGTAATGAATCCCTTTGATGGTCAAATCTGTTTTTTTAAATTTTCCCATAAAACACTTGGATCATCATAATTAAAATACTCTAATTGTAGTATTTCATCGATGTGTTTATGGATAAAGACTGCAGCTGTCGCTTTGTCTTGTTCATCACATTCGTTGTTTTCTGCAATTGTTTCTAGTACACCCATTGACTTTAGGTGTCTTTTGATATTTGCAGTCCAGGGCATATAGTTTTCTCCAGAATTTTTAAGAGCTAAAAATTTGAGCTTTTCCATATTCGTCATTTTATTACTAAACATAAATAAGATAAATATTAGAAACATTAGATTTTATAAATAAATGTTTGATAACATAAATATAAATGTTAGGTGCATAAATAAATGTTAGATAACATAAATATAAATGTTAGGTGCATAAATAAATGTTAGATAACATAAATATAAATGTTAGGTGGTTAGTAGTCCCAGTATAATATCTCCATAGCAATAGGTACCCTGTACTCATTTTTATTTATTAAGTATGGGACTTAGATGTTTTTATGATAGGAGTGTCTGGATAACTGAGTCTCCTAAAGGAAAACAATCCCACGGTATAAAAAGAAATATTACGTTTTGTAGTCCAACAACAATCATGTGTTCATCGTTAAGATACATCTACACTTGTATTAGTTTATCATAACAATTATAATTTATATATATTAATCAAACACTTACTTTGATTATAATTGCTTGAACGTTTCCTTGGCTAGAGCCTCGTGCTGATAACGTGTTATGGAACCACTGTGAAATTAGAACTACTCTTGTGTACAACTGATCAATCAAAAAGGCTTATATATTTTGAGAGCTTTCTTCTTTCTATATCTATCCCTGAAAGATCGATGCATACATATATATATACAATCAAAAATTACTATTGACATGTGAGTGTACTATTGACATGTGAAGTTATTTGTCTGCCTATCAATTATTTATAAGAAATATATATTTAACCATTTTTATTTATAAAAACCAACCTCCAATACTTGTATCTTTGTTACAAAATTATGGCAAAGTTTGTATTTGAAAAACATAGTTTAAAATACACTAGTAAACACTTATTTAGAAAATATTTTCTAAGTGTTGGAATTTTTAGAAAATTTCGCCATAGTTTCCTTTGTAAATGGAGGTGTCCATGCTATTTAGCATATCATTTTCTTTTCAAAAATCATTCAAACAATCAACAACAAATCACTAATCATCTTGTACTTACCAAGTGCAAAAACTATTCCGATTACAATATAACATGAACTTGATCTTTCACAAAAACACGTAGTAACTTGGTAAAGTGTTTAGTAGCCTTAGTTACTTTCCAAAATATATTTACTTCTTGGTAAGCTTCATTCTTGAAAATATTTAGCGTTTACAACTTGTAAACACATTTTACAAAAATGTTTATTTATAACATCATCTTGTTTCATAAGTATTTCTACACTAAAAATAGTGCAAGTTTAGTAAAAACCATGATCTTTCAAAAATCACCTTTTTAAACTTGGTTCTTTTAGAAAAATCATTCACAAGCCTTGGATTTACAAGATTATTAACCCACTTTGTTTATTACTTTTCAAGAAAATCCTTTTACTTTCAAGTTCATGTTTAGTCTAGAAGATGATTATTTCATGTAAACACATAATCATCTCCTAACTTGCTAAATCATGTTTTTAATCATAATCTAGCAAGTTCCATGTTATGATCAACCTCAATATCACTAGTAATCAACAAGCAAACATCATCCATATGTTAAACAACATCATACTAACAATGTTTCATCATATTTCATATTTATGTTTCAAGATTCAAGTGTATGTTCTTTAGTGTTCTTGTATAAATCAACATGTTATATCTTTTAACCACTAAGAATATGAAGAAAACAAGGTTACAAGAAGCTTACTACTAGCTTCAAGCTAGGGAAGAAACAATGAAGAATATGGAGTGGATAATAGCACACGAGAGAGGTCTTTCAAGTTCCTTTGCTTCCCACCTTCTTAGTGATGCTTGTTTCACCTTAGGATGCACTTAGATTACTTGGGAATGGCTTAAAGGATGATGGTGATATAAGGGGGTGTTGGGCCGTAGCTTTATGGGAGAAGAGGGAGGAGTTGTAGTGTGAGATGTTGGTGATGAGTTACTTATAATCCATGAAAAATCTAAGAAAGATCTAAATAAATCTTCCAAATCTAAGCAAAATCTCCAAACAATCCAAGTAAGATCTTATGATATCTAGGAGATCTTTGCAAGATTTTGGAGGTGGGGGCCACCCTTCATGACCGTGAACATGAGAGGGGGGTTATGTGTAACTTTGATGTTATATGTAGGTATTTAGTTGGAGGATAAGTATAAAATCTAGTGTTTAATGTGTAGGATGCTTTATGTAGTATGCTAAAGTGTTCGGGAACCATAACTAGTTCAGAAAAAGTAAAACAATGCTTTTAGCAATATTTTGGTGTTCCGGGTAATGTCCGGTTGTTCGGTTAGATACCGGTTCGTTAAAGTGTCAAGTTATTCCGTATAGTGTCCGTTATGTAACTTTTTGTGACACTTTTAATTCCTGATACTTAGGAAAGTATACAGGACCATTTTGCCATATTTTTGCATGTAATAATCTTGTTAAATGCTGAATTTTTGTTGATTTGTGCAGAATTCTGCACTCCATGTGGGTTTTAGGCACTTTTCGG